>JAVJIF010025294.1:0-70349 GCA_038442645.1 Agave tequilana | reverse complement strand
AAAAGAGAAGGAAGGAGGAGGATTTTTATAGAAAAGAGAAGAGAAGGGGTGATGAAATGGGAGGGGAGAGAGGCTGCAGCAGTAGCAGTTAGCCATCAGGCCTTGGCTGCTGCTGCAGGCGACGGGCGGCTTGGCAGGGGAGTAGAGCATAGGGAAGTCAAAGGGGAAGAAAAGAAAGAAAGAAAAAGAAAGAAAATAAAGGAAAAGGAAAAAAAAATAGGGAAAAAGAAAAGAATAAAACACCTAGAGGGGGGTGAATAGGTGAGTAGCTAATCTAATGGTGAATTAATACGGAATTAAAACTATTAATATAAACTAAAAACTATTATGCAAAACACACCAAGTGTAACACAAGAGTGTAGCCGGATTCTCTGTGAAGAGCTCTGGACTAACTCCTCAAGATTCTCTAGATAAGAGTTGAGGTGCTGCTTTGGCTCTCTTGGTTGAATACAAGTGTAAGCAAATAAACCCCAAGCATATAAACAATTAAGCACACAATATATCAAGCATATAAGAGATATGAGCAATAAGCATAAGCAAGATATAAAGAAGTGAGAGATAGAGAGCAATCGCAAAACAAATAAATTATTTCGAGGTTCGAGCACACTTGCACTACGTCCCCGCCTTCCACACTGTGAAGGATTTTCACTATAAACCAATCCCACCGGATCACTCGGCGCCGCAACACCTACATGTGAGTTCACACTAGACTCCTTTGGACTCTCTAGTCCCTCTCTTGTTACCCAAGAACAAACACCGCAAGCCCACTAGCTTGCCGCGGCCGCACCTCTACAATGAGCTCTCACTAGAACTCGAAACACTGCGAAACCCGCAAGTCTGCCTCCTCAAATCAAAAATGAGTACTTTGGTGATCACAACACTTTGTTCACCTAAAATCACTCTCAAAACAACTCTTCTATAGGTAGATATATCAGTGGAAAGCTCAAGTATGTGTGAGAAAAATAAGGATGGAATGTGTGATGAAAAACACAAGAAAATCACTTTTGAAAACTCTTGATAAATTCTCCTTCTGAATGAAAGATTTGACTCTAAAACAAGTGGAGATAAACACATAATAGAGTAGGAAAAACTATCTCAAAAAACTCACTTCAAATCTTATGAAAAACAGTCCATAGAAGCCCAATTTATAGGCTCCTCAAAAACTAGCCGTTACAGGCCAAATCAGCAGTCTGCACTGCTGTCGGTCGACCGGTCAACGGTCAGATTCTGACCGTTAGGCCAGCGGTCGACCAGGTTGGTCGACCGTGGCCTGGATATAGAGAGCAGAGCTCTCTGCCGGTCGACCGCCCGATCGACCGGGCCATTTTCAGAGAGCAGAACTCTCTGGCGGTCGACCAGATCGGTCGATCGACCCTCCAGCCAAACAAGACATGCACGTTTGTGCACGTTGGTCGACCAACTCGGTCGACTGACTCCTGCCTCGATCGACCGTTCGGTCGACCGGCAGAAGCCTAAAACTGTATTTTTTAGGGATTAAAAGTTTGTCATTTTACCTTAGATAAAATCCCATAAAATCACAAAAAAATCTACAAAAATAAGTCAGTATTATACTTTGATAAACAAAACATGTTTGAGTAAAAATCAAAACATGCTACAAACATTTTGAACTATTTTTGTAACTTAGAAATTTTGGCTTGAAACAAAATCTGTATTTTTTCAAATCGATTTTTCTAAAACTTCTCCAAATACAAAAACAGGATATTTTAAACACTTTTAAGGCTTAGTGTGTATGGATATGATCCACTACACATATATGAGAAAATATCTATGTTTTTGACATTAAGCTCTAAAATAGTTTTGGTTAAACATATGTATATATGAAACTCTAAAAACTAAAACGGTATTTTTCTAAAATGAAAACTCTTTTTCAAAATGAAAGCTCTTTTATGAAAACACAACTAAATCTTGTGTGTGAGTATAAATGGTATACTTGAGCAATTCACCAACTATTCTATCCTTTACATTTTATCTAAAACAAAATCTTAACAAAAAAAACCTAGACACAAGTCTCCTTGAAAATCTTCTTCTTCATGACTTGGTCCAAAACATGATTCAATAAGCTAGACTCCTCTTGAGTACTTGATATGGTTTTGATGCATAAGCTCTTGAATCAACACGTGTTACCTCCAAAACTTGACTTGAAATCCTTTGTTGAAACTAAACACTTAATAAGATCTTAATCATAAATCAGAGACTAAATAAACACAAGATCATTAGTACTATAACTACGTGAGTTAATCATCATCAAAACTAGAGTGATGGGCTTTTGGGCCAACAAACTCCCCCTTTTTGATGATGACAAAACTCATGGAGTTATATATACATGGATTAAAGTGAAGCTTTATAGAAGCTCCCCCTTAACTCATGCATAACAATAAACAAATAGGATATGCCAATGAATAGTGCATAAAACTAATAAACATGTATGCATCAATAGGGTGAGAGAAACATGCATAAATCAAAAGTTCTTTTTCCAAAAACTTTCTCCCTTTTATGTTTAAACTTTCAAAAACATTCTCCTCAAAAACACAAGATGCATAAACTCAATATATGCAAAAACACAAATACGCATATATAAACTCAAAATATTTCTCCCCCCTTTTGTCAATCATCAATAAAGGGGTAAAATAAAACAAATCAATAATAAGGATATATATGCAATATACTTTTATGAAGAGGAAGACGCTAAGTTAGCTTCCCAGCATACGTGCATTACATGAAGAAGGGATGACAAGCCCTAACTCACATAACGCATAATATACAATGCATAAGTGGAGATGTTAAGCTCCCCCTATACACGTGTATCACATAAAGAAGAGATGTCAAGCTCCTCAATATAAGATAAAACTCAACATGAATCTATATGTAGAGAAGATGTTAAGCTCCCTTGCATATATGCAATACATATCAAAAAAATTTAACACAAATTTGATAATTACTCAAGGTAATAAAACACATTTTGAGATACCTTAATAAATAAACAAAATTTTTAAGATGCCAATTGTAAATAAACATTACAAATTTTGAATTTTTATTAAATCAACAAATCAATTTTAGATATCACAAGATTTTTGATACCATATGAAATTGGAAATTTGTGATACCAATTGAAATTGAAATACTTGTACATTTTGATACCAATGAAAGAAAAATATTTTATTTTGATACCAATTGAAATATATGGTAAATTTTGATACCAAATAAGTAAAACATATTCATACCAAATGAAATTAAACCCAATTGGAAATTGAAACATATTGATACCAATTGAAGTATATTGTAAATTTGATACCAATAAAAACACCAAATGAAAATAATGCATAAGCTTCTAAAAATACCAATTGAGATACCAATTGAAAATCAAGATTTAAATTAAGCTTAGCATAAACATAACTTTGTGCTATAAACATGTAAATATCTTGTAAATCAAGCACATACAATCAATTTATATGTAAAATGAAAATACCATAGAAATTGATATATTTGAAATTTAAAGCATACATATATAGAACAAATTATGAGTATACAAAAAAATGTCAATTGTGATACCAATTGAAACTATGATGAAAAACAAGTGTATAACTCATAAAGATCCACCTTTTTCATGCACATGATAAAGATTTTCTAATAAGACTTACAAGGCATGGTCGCCCATCCATCCGCCCTTCAAGGGGTTGGTAGGGGTTTTCAAAAATAAAAGTTTGAAAATATTTTTATTGTGAAAAATACTACCATATGAAGAATAAATAACTAGTTAAAGTAATTTTGAAAAACTAGTTAAACATCCTTCAAATATGAAACCAAATCATGTGTATATCATGAAACATACTAAATACATAGGAGTTGACACTCGAGATCAATAAAGCACAAAAGTTCTCATGAAAACATTGTCATGAGTAAACAAATGTAGTGTTAGTGTATAAGAGTCATGTAATTAGCATTTTCATGAAAATACTCAATGTGGCTCAAGATAAATATGAATTACTTTTTATCAAAAATATGAAATACATGAAATTTATTTTCATTAAAAACAAACTTCAAGGCATATGTATGATTTATCTAAAACTAACAATATGCATACATATCCCAAACATAAAAGAGTCTATGATATAATTTGCATGAAGGCAAGAGACTCAAGGGTATACATGTATATTTATTAGATTTGGACAAAAATACATATACATGAAGCAAACCATGCACAAAAATAGAGAAAATAGTATAAGTGAAGAAATCATCAAAACTAGGCTATACATGTACATGTAATAGGTACAAATGAGCGATAAAGTACAAACATATAAGAATCAATTGTTCCCCACTACTTGTACACATATATACATAAGTTTTAATGGAATCTACATCTAAACAAGTATTCACCATGAAGCACAATACATGATCATAAAAAACAAAACATGCTAAAATCATATATGTATATATTAAAGCATATAAACAAAAGGAGTTGAGATAGTTACCAAACCATAAAAACTATACTCTAAGTCTCCAAAATATGGTGGTCGTCCCACCAAACCTCCTTGATAGCGGTGCATCAAAAGTATCTCCATCAAGTCCATGCATCCACCACCAAGGCATCAAATCTCTCACATTTTGTGAGAGCCTGCATCTACATCAAATACAAAAGGTGAGAACTTTGGTACCCATTTCTTTGGGTCCACGGGGATTAGCATCTAATGGAACCAAAATATTCTTATTAGCAAATTTTAAAGAATTTAATCTATCATAATAAAATCTTGCTAAATGGCCTTTGCGGCCGCAATGTGTACACTTGTACACTCTATTATACATATGTGTATGAGTGTAATCATGACGTGCAAAGTGTGCATATGCATATTGTGAGTGATGTGCATGAACGTGTGGAGCTTGTTTCCTTTGAAACAAGATTTTCAATCTAGAATGGTAAATGCACATTTGCTTAAAGTTAAGCTCAAACAATCTATTTTATTTTTCAAAAATTAACTCATTTTTAGTAGTAGCATGAAAAGCATGGTCAACAATCTTATTCTTTTTAGAAACATTTTCTTTTTCTTTTGAAATAGTTTTTCTTTTCAAATAGGGTTTTCTTGCAAAGCAATCTCCTTTTGTTTTTCTACCAAAATAATTTTATCTTTCAAAGAAGTATTTCCTTCAAAAAGATCATTTAACTTAGAGGACAAGAAAATATTCTCAATTTTCAAAAATTCATTTTCTTTAGAAATGCATTCTAATTCAAAAATTCATTTTCTTTGAAAACTAAAAATCCAGGAACCGGTCAGCGATGCCGATCAACACCCGTTTTGAAGATTTTGCAGAATAATTCTGAAAAATTTCAGAAAATCATAAAAAAATCTAAAACATTGAAAAATAGTGTTTGAAACTAAAACGATCAAATTGGACTACCAGAAAGGTCAAATCATGCAGTATGCTGGTATCAGGTTCCTGGTCCAGGTCAGGGCTGACTCTAGGTCTGAGAATCCAGATCCGAAATAAAATAACATAAGCAATCACAACACAAAAATAATTACTGGAAGAAAATTGAAACAATATAGTCAAAAAAATTGGGACACGCATCTAGGTACGTATCCCGGGAATGGGGTGCTACAATCTGCTTCCTCCTATATTTGTGGAGTCTGTTACGCCGCCATATCATCTCATGTTTTACAATGGTCCATGACTCCTATTTCAATACAAGCAGTTACAGAAAGCAACAGATGTTGCTCCCACAATCATTGGCAGAATCTCCACCGTTACAAAAGAATTACAACGTGCAGATCATGCAGTTATTGAATCCCGCATGACTCGCACTGTCAAGAAGAACTCTCCGGTATATAAGACAATAGAATATACAATAAAAGAGTAGACCGAAAAGTAATAGAAATAGTCGAGAGAAAAATAGTAATCATCCAGCCATTGTTGCTACAGAAATAGGGTATTAGCTCTGCTGAATCCGCTATAATTTCTAAAAATAGTGAATTCTCCCTCTCCTCCCCGTATTTTTTTCCCAATTTGAGATTCCACGTAAAACCTGAGTTTTATGATTTTTTCCTACTCTTTGTAAGATCCAATTATAATTTGTAAATAAATTCCTTCTGAAAAATTTACCTCTACAAAATATTTAAGTACTTTTTCTATAAAAAAAAGTATTTAACTACTTATAAATTTAACGAGCGCATAGGTTCAAATCCAAGATCTCACACATAACATGACACCAGAATCTTAACTTAACCTATATGTCAACTTTGCTAAATCCTGAATGGGTTCGGGTTAGATCCTTCACGTGAAGGACAGGATAGTCTTTCACGCGACGTGGACCGTTCAATCGTAGGAGCATTAAGATTCGCGCAAAGTTGAAGAGACGCTCTGGTGACTCTGTTTCCTCCTCCATTAGCTTCACAGAGAATGTTACTTCTCTCTTCTTCTTCTCTCTCCTGTAGCTCGTTCTCAGTTTTGCACCGCTTCACCCACCATGGCCTCGCCTCCAGCTTCGGCCCTTCAGACCTTCTCCCCCCCTCTCTCCCACTGCATCCTCCACTCTCTCGTCGCCCACCGCCTCTTCCCCCTCGTCTGGGCCTACCTTTCAAACCTCCACCACAACTTCACCCCCGCGTCCGTCTCCCACGTTGAAAAGATCTAGATGGTGAGTTCATCCACGGTGAGCATGACCTCTTGGGTTGTGGCTGCAAGCATTGGAGCAGTGGAAACACTTAAAGATCAAGAAGGACTATGCCGATGGAACTATGTCTTGAGATCTCTCCATCAGCACATGCAAAGAGCAACAAGATGGGTTCAAAGCGAATGGCTCTGCTATCGCTGCTAGTTCCATTGAGAGATTAAGAAGAGAACGATAAAAGGAATCAAATTATGAAATGGGGGCATCATTTGATATCTTTGTACTTGTGTAACACTCTGGATTATTAAACTCTGATTTAATAATATAAATCTTGAGTTATTAAGTTAATTGAGTGCATAATGAATTTCAATAATTTTGGGAATATTAAGTGGTATGTACGAATATACCTACATCATAGTTATTTTGTAACTAGTACTTCAATGTGTAGATATACTAGCATTATGTTTGAAATATATGTATTTACCAAGAAAACACAATCATGAAAAGTTTTCTATATTTTTTTAGTGGAGAGAGTAGGTGTGCATGGGAGGGGAGATTAAGGGCCTAGATCTTCTTGTTTTGGGGGATTGAGCACATGGATGAAAAGAGGATACAAACTTGTAAAATTATGGGAGTATGGATCTTAAAAGAGTTCAAAGAGAATTCATCTCTTCATCCTCTTCCTAGAGAAGATTCCTCCATGACAAAAACTCTAGAAACCCAAGATCCAACCCCCTCTCTTTTCCTCACTCTCTCTATTTTTTTCCTCCCCATCTTTTCTTCTCTTCTCCTCCTCCCTCTCTCCCCTTAGATCTGGATCCACGCACGTAACCAAGCGGCGGCCGGCCAGACGGCGGCCGGCCAGGGCGGGCGGCCGGAATTCGGAGTTGGTGAATTGGTTTCTTCCTTCTTTTTCTCATTTCTCAAATTTTTATCTCTTGTGATTCATAAATCTTGATCTCTTGATTTTGAGTGGACTTTTCCTTGATCTATTCATCCTAATTTTCTTTAAAATTTCATGACTTATTAAAGTATGCAGTGGTCTAATTTTGATCTTGAGATTAATGGTGTAACACCCCACTCCCGGAATACGTACTTAGTTGCGTATTCAGATTTTTCGATCGTATTTTTTGATTTACTTCCTGTATTTGTTTTGTATTATGAATTCTTTATATGATTGTTTTGTCTTGGATCCGGATTCACGGACTCGGAGTCAGCTCAGATCTGAACCGAGAACCCGATCCTAGTGAATTGCTTGATTTAGACATTCTGGTATTCCGATTTGACCGGTTTCAGTTTTAAACATCGTTTTCCAATATTTTAGATTTTCTATGATTTTCTGGAATTTTTCTGAATTAAATTGAAAATCTTCAAAACCAGTGTCGACCAGTGCCGCTGACCGATTCCCAGATTTTTAATTTACAAACGAATTAGAATTACTAGAAATGTCTTTTTACATTATTTCTTAAAATCACATTTCCTATCTAAATACTTTTTCAGAGGATTTTATGAATTTATGAAAATTCCACGGATTCGGTATCGGCCAGTATCGCTGGTTGATTCCAGGATTTTTAGTTTACAATCGGGATTGAATTTCTAATTCCGCTTTCACTTTACTTCTTAAAATCATATTTTATTCTTTAATACATTTTCTGAGATTTTTCGGAATTTATCAAAATCCGGCCGACCCGGTGTAGACCGGTATCGGCGATTGACTTCCGGATTTTTAATTTGAAAACGGGA
This sequence comes from Agave tequilana, assembly GCA_038442645.1. NCBI lineage: Eukaryota > Viridiplantae > Streptophyta > Magnoliopsida > Asparagales > Asparagaceae > Agave > Agave tequilana. Next base: position 61,984 of record JAVJIF010025294.1, on the reverse strand, counting down.
TTTTATTTCTGAAAACTGATTTCATATTATTCCTCAGGATGACGTTTTCTATCTCTGGGTATTTTTGGGGTTTTTCTGGAACAGTCGATATTTCGCGACCATATTATAATATTATTATTTTATCAAATCTTTTACTTTTTTCTTTCTTTCTTTTCTCCACCGACCCCAGCAGCCCACTCCCCTCCACGTGGGCGACCTCACCCCCCTCTCTCATTTAATCCCTCTCCCATCACCAATCCCTATCACTCTCTCTCCTTTTCTTTTCTTTTTCTTTTCCTTTTCTTTTCCTCCCCTTCTCTTTTCACCTCTTCTCCCTCTCCTCCATTTGGTGACCAGCGACCCCGCACTCCGGCGACCCCCGCTGGCGCCTCTGGCCACCACCGCTGGCGAAGGCTCCATCCCAAGCCCGGCCATCTCCTTCCCCCTCTCTCTTTTTCTTTTCCTTTCTTCCTTTTCTTTTCTTTCTATTTTTTCTCCTCACCCTAGATCCGACCACCACCATCTCCGGCCTCTCCTCCCTCCTCCGGCACCCCCGGCGGGGGCTGACCGCCGCCGGCGCGATGCCGGCGGCCTTGGGCGCGGCCAGGGGGCCTCCTGGCCCCCTGTGGGCTTGTGTGGAGGGGGCAGCAGCCCCCTCCTTCTTTTCCTTGGGGTGGCCGGCGCCACCCCTGTTCTGGCGCCGCCGGCGATGTGCCGGCGGCCGTGGGCGGCCAGGGGGCCCGCCTGGGCCCCCTGTGCGTGGGCTGAGGGGGGCAACAGCCCCCCTCTCCTTCTCTGCTGAGGGGGCAACAGCCCCCTCTCCTTCTTTTTCTCCATCTTTCTCACTCTCTCTCTCCCCTTGATCTCTCTCTCCTTTCCCCTTCTTGTTGGCGTCGCCGGCGGCCAGGACCGCCGCCGGCCAGGCCCCCTGGCCGGCAGAGGGCCGGCCAGGCCTTCCAGGGCCCACGGCCCCGTGGGCCCTGCTTGCGTGAGGGAGGGCTGTGTGAGCAGCCCCTAATTCCTCTCTCTCTCTCTCATGTCCCTCTCTCTCCCTCCCTCTAACTCACTCTTTCTCTCTCTAGGTTCTCTCTCTAGGAATCTCTTTCTCTCTCCTGTACTGTCTCTCCTTATCTCCCTGTCTCTCTCTATTAATTACTGACGCGGATCTCACCCCCGCGTCCCGATAACCCTTAACGCGGATCTTCGCGTTCTTGGCATCTGTTCAACGCGGCCTTCGCGTTCTTGTATCGACGCAGCGCGGAGTTCAGGCCCGCGTCTGCGTCCCTCTCGTGTCGACACGACGCGGAGCTAATACCCGCGTCTATGATCTCCTTGTGCTAACGCGATGCGGAACCCACGACCGCGTCCGCGTTCTCCTCGCGTCCTGACTTGAACGCGGGTCTCGAACCCCGCGTTCGTGGCATCTTCGCGACGCGACTCCCGCGTCTGTGATTACCGCGTCTGCTATTCCCGCAACGCGACTCCCGCGTCTGCGACCCCCGCGTCTCACTCTCATAAACCCGCGTCTCCCTGTGTCTCTTCTCTCTCCTCTTCACTTTCTCTCTCTAAATATTTATATTTTATTTATGGCGCGTGCGCGAGTTCCATGGATTTCGGACTTTTCGGCATTCCGGTGATTTAGGCGAGTGTCCTCGCTCTCGCCTCCATTTGGGTTTCCCCGCTTCGTCGGGTCGATATGTATTTTATTCCATGTTTTCATTTATTATGTATTGGGCTGCCGTCCCTGTATCTGTGTATGGCGAGTGCCAACGACTGGACATGTATTGCTCTGTGACGAATGCTTGTATTAGGGTAGTTTAATTCTTGTACATATACCATGCCTGTGATGTATTTTACTGCTTTATACTATGCGTGGCCGACCCTTCAGCCTCCGGTCACTCACTATCTCGAAAGAGACGTGATTGGAACCGTCAGGTTTCTCTGGACCCTTCAGCTTCCGGTCTCTCACTATCTCGAAGGAGACGTGATTGGGACTGTCAGGTTTCTCAGCTTCGTCTGGTGAGCATACTTAGCGCTCAGCGCTTTATTCACTAAATTCGTTTAGGCGAGATGCTGCCAGATTTTCTACTCGTATCTTAAACCGAGTTGTCCCGGTAGCCTCGCAGAGCGCATTAGTGTCTAAACCCTGTTCGCTGCCTGTGCCTCCAGCTTGTTCAGCTCCGCCTGGTTATCATGATCAGCGTTCAGCACTTTACCACTAGATTCGTCTAGGCGAGATGCTGCCGGATTTTCTACTCGCACTTTAAGCCGAGTCGTCCCGGTAATCATGCAGACGCTCCAGTGTTAAATACTGATTGCTGTCTGTGCCTCCAGCTTGCTTAGCTCCGCTTGGTTGTGCTCAGCTACTATTCTATCACATGCCATGTACTTACCTGACATGCTTTACACATGCTACTATTTAATACCTGTTGCATTACCTGTCAACTGATGTGTTATCACCTGACTCTAGACATGATACTTCTTGGCAAGACCTCTTGTTAAGGCATGACTTGCCACCGGACTAATATCAATCTCTTGACTTGACTTGTCACCTGCTAAATATCATCCTCCTGTCATGCTATCACTTGACACCCGGCATGATATACTTGACTCTCATGATTATCACGATAACGGGAATGATGACTTGACATCTTGATAGTACACAACTGTACTCCTGTTACACATGTGATGCCTTATAGTACGAACCAGTACTCCTGATATACATGTATTCCTGATAATCCTGACTTGCTCTTGCTCATTCCCGAAATCTGATAATATCTAATAAACAATAAAACTGGACAACTTGCATCGGGTCGGGGGAAACTTGCGGCTATCAATATGTGTTCGTGTTTACAGTGGTACTAGGCATGTGTGCAACTAAAACTTCCGGTCTGACCTGTGGGCCTCCAGGCGACCGAGGGGAGTGCTGGCTCCCTCATTCCTGGTACCATCTTGATAAGGGCATTCCATAAGACCCTCCTGTACGCCTTGCGGCTGGTTCCGAGCACCAGTAACGGAACGTCATGGACCGTGGTCCCGGGCAAGCATGGGACCCACTGTAAACATAGTTCGTTGATACCCCCGTTGGTTTCCAATAGCAACCTTGTTACTCAGATATGGATATATATGTGCTGGGACGCTAGTTCACATATCTAGATATCAGGGTAAGACGAGTAATAATAATAATAAAGTGCCAAGATAATAACCTGCTCTTTAAGTTGTAAGTAGAAGTATGTGGAATGGGACGCATACTGAAGCCTGCAACTTAGACGGCTATGAATCTGTGATATGCCTCGCCATATTTGCTTGTATTGGGTTTTACATCGGATTTCCGGTTTTATGATTATTATTATGTTAGCTGCTCATACCCTACTTTATCTCTTGTCTTCTATTCCACCAGTCTCCTGTTCTTATCTTATCATACCTGAGTACTTCCTGTCTAACATCTACTTGCTTACATGCTTCTGCTCACGACACGGTTTTCAATGCATGTTTATAATTCGGTTTTATCGATACACTTGTACTTATCTCAGCATGCCATCTGGCCTTTGTATCACCACTCGCCTGGGGAGTTCATCTGACTCCCCTGAATCCTCATGTCCAGGTCATGGAGCTTGGAGCGTGTGGATTCCCCTAGTTGCTGATCAGAGTGGCGCAGCTGAAGCATGGATCCCCAGCAGACCGTCTGAAGCTCTATCCTTTCAGGCTCCCCTGTGTGCCTCTCGAGTTTTCCTTTTGTAAACTCGTGAGTGCCTGTGTACTGTTCATACTTGTACATTTCTTGTAATCTCGCAATTGCGCATATCAGTGATGTAATATTTATGTAATATTGGATCACCTCTGGTGATAACTTTGTAATTGTACTCATATGTTGGAATGTATAATGCACCACTTGCTTCCGTACTCTGATTCTTGCCTGTACTAATGCTTAGCGTATATACGTGAGGGTATTTCTGACCTGCGTATATACGTTACAGTAACATCTCCGTACCCGCCGGGATCGGGGCGTTACAATGGGTTAATCCAATTGCATGTAATTGATGGATAGAAATATTGCATTGTAGGGTGTATCATGTGGTGAGGGAGTATATAAATTTTTAGATTTGGGTTTCAATCTCAAACCTTGAAATTTCAATCTCATATCTTACTTTAATGGTGATGAAATTTTAATTTGAGTGATAGGTGAAATATATTCTTGATCAATGTTGTTCCTTCTTAAATTGAATCCCATCCTTGAAAGAATTATAGGTGACATCAAGTTTATAAACCCCTCCTAACCATTAGTGTAGATTGAGATTCTTGAAGACTCTTACACTTGTGATGGTTGAGCCTCTTGCCATTTTTCCATAATAACTATGAAACCAAATCAAAATCTGATTTTGTGTGATGTTAGTGAAATAAAAAGAAATTTTTATGATATGGTTTAAACTATGAAGTTGAAGGTGGTTAAAGAGAGGATAATAGTAAATTAAAGTTATGTAAGAATTATGAATGTTCTTATGAAATTTGATCATAATCAAAATCTTAAATACTTAAGTTCATAGCTTACTTATGATCCAACTATGGTGAAAAGGTAAAGAGGAGAAGTTGAGAAATTCTTATTCGAAGCACTTTTGAAATAGTAGTGCAAAACTGTTAAAGTCTATCAAGATCTGAAATCTGAAACTTGGGGTACTTTCGTACAGGTATTTGGAATGAAATTGGTCATGTAATATACCGTTGGAAAAAAAATCGAGTCTACTTTCTAAGGGCTCTTGCGGTGTCCTAATCAAAGGTCTGTGCTGGGAACTATCGCTAAAACATGACAAACTAGTCGAAGATACCGGGTTGCAAAATTTTGAATGTTTAGAAGTTTTTCTGTTTATTAGGGCTGTTCATGCAAATTAAGCTGGTTATGTAATATATCATAAGAAAGAACAGTAGGTCTAATTTTCAGTGAAAGTTTATATGTCTTATTCTTATATCAAAAAGAGGAGTTATGATAAAAGCAACTTCGATTGTTAGGGAGGTCAGATCTGATGAAATTATATTTAAGATTAGATCTATGTGAAATTATTGAAATTTATATACAGATATGTAGTGCTGAGCCAAGGACTAAACATATTCTTCTAATGACTCATGTTATGAACGCGGATATATCATAATTATTTATTAAAGTACTGACCCTTTATAACAATGTCTCATTAACGGTGTTGCATATGTACTCGGTGTGTGATCATTATTCTCAAACTTAAATTAGCTTTTAGCCTTACTGACATTAGGGAATTATTGTGTTACGGACTCCAAAAGATATATTTCACCCTAACATATACCCCTTCTATGGCCTAGTAAACTGGACCATGAATAGAATATTATTGGCAAATAGTCAGTGGAAGAATTATGAAACGCCGGAAGTTACTTATGTATACTATAGTTCTATCAATTTTAACTAACTGATAATTGGATAAGTTAACAGTCAACACTAAATTGTACTGACGGTAGACTAATAGATATGTGAACATGAAATTTATAATGAAATGTGAATATTATTTAATAATAAAATATGCATGGATATTAGTTGAAAAGAAAGATTTTCGTGGTGTGATATAAAGGGGCCGTTTGTTTTGCGTAAAACTCCGTAATTCGTAAATGACTTACTGCCCAGTTACAACTACGACGTTTGTTTGGACCGTAATTCGTAAAAGATTTACGTAACTCAACTAACACTCACTTGCAACCCAGTTACCACTCACTTACAGCCCAGTTACAGTTAATTTTGTGGTCATACAAATTTGTAATATTTTTTTATATTAATATTAAATTTTTTAATATTTAACTTTTTTAATATTTATTTGCAGTATTAAAACTTTTAAAATCACCAATAGTTAATTTTGTGGTCAACTTTTTCACTTACGACTTATACATTACGACAACCAAACACCGTAAAGTACAATACACTTTCTCACTTTACAATTTTATATTACCAACCAAACACCGTAAAATTTACATACATGTAACTCATTTACAATTGTAAAAGAGTTTACCAATTACAACTACGAATTACGGCCAGTTACGACAACCAAACAGACCCAAAGTGGGAAATCAGAATGGTAGGCTCAGTAGTATCAAGATCGGTATTGGTGAAAATCCAAACAGTTTACTAGTTTAATTCAATCCATGAATAAGTGAGGATAATTTTTATATATATAATAAATCTTGGCTGGACCACTCTGGTTGCACCGTATCAAAGAAATTTAAGTAATAACAGATTGTTAGGTCTTATTAAATTGTACGTTAAATCAAGAAAGTTATATTTTAATTAACAAGTATGTAAGAAATTTTCTCTTCTCCCTACAGTCTCAACTTACCTATCCGTCTAGTCAGGCTTTCTAAATAAGTAATACTTTTAGTACAGATAGTGTATGTCCCATAAAGTTACTAAACTTAAGACATACTTGAGATTATGACTTTCAGTTATATGTATTACATATTATCAATTCTAATTAAGTTCCCTTTCTTTTATTGGGTGTGATGTCTTGCAATACGCCATGGGTTAACAATACTTGTGACATTTCAAATTATTCTACTTTCTATGGACAAATTCAAAATCCATTTAGAGCATCATATAGAAAGTACCCATATTATATATACACGTATATAGCTTTATAAAGAAAAAGGAAAGTTTCACCACCTTGATTGTTAAGAGAGTGTTTATGGCGGTTGATTGGTATTTACACTAATCACGTGTAGTCTTGCGTGTAGTAGACTCTGATTCAATATTGAATCATAGTCACCATGAAAGGTATAGTAAAGCAGGCTGAAAATTGAACACATCTTTTTTAATAAGTATTGCATTTAATATGAATCTATTTTGAATCTTTTTAACCACTCTCTCTCTCTCTCTCTCTCTCTCTCTGAACTCCAATTTAGAGAGTGGTTACAGGTAAATTGACTGAAATAATATAAGTCTTCAAATTGATCTTACAATGAATTTTAGAGATATAATATTGAGAACCAAAGTGATAAATTGAGAGACTAGAAAATCATAAAAAGTTGCTTTCTTTTAGCATAACAAGTGATATATATAAAAAAATAGCGTTGCATATATATGAATGGTAACACATGTCTAGTATAATAATTCATGTGAGTATACAGTTTTGTAAGCGTTCCCTCAAAAATTATCTTAATAATATATGAATTTGGATGATTAATAGATTGTTACTGTTAGTGATTGGCATAATTATTGATGTATGATTGCATGTAGTGTGTTGCATAATCAGAGAAAGTTTGATAATTGATTCTATGTGTATTACCTGTGTGCATGATCTTGTTAGTACATGTTGAGTGTGTTTGTTAATTGTGTTGTTGTTCATATCCCAGATAAAAAAATTATGGTATATGTATGGCACATATTTGAGAATTGGAGTAAAAGACCGGATAAGCTGAACTTGTTGTTTAAATAAACTCAAAAATATATGAACAGAATGGTGTGTAACATTTTAACTTGTATATAGTATTACACGTACATGTTAGGTCTATTTATATATAGCGAAGGAAGGGGCCGGCGGAAGCCGGTGGAAGGGGGAAGAAGATGTTATTGTCATAATATATATTTTAAGGAACAGAGAGAGGTAGATGTGAAGACGGAGAATGACATTGTGTGTTATTATTTGAAGGAAGGGGCCGGCAGGAGCCGTGGGTGTGAAGATAGGGAATGACATTGTGTGTTGCTATTTGAAGGAAGGGGCCGGCGGGAGCCGGTGGGTGCGAAGACGGGGTATGAGATGAGCCGTATTTCATAAAGTAAAAATGTGCTTATTCATAATGAATAATATTGTATACTTGTCCTTGATGTAGGACTGTGGAACTTCGCCTTATTGTAAGAGATAATGAAATATTATATGATGTGTGAAAGTGTACAGGCTAATCCATACGTTATTTGAAGTGTGATGAGATATTGTAATATGAGAAGTATGATATGATTATATATTATACAAGTATACATTGTGATGTATGTGTCATCCGAATTCATAAACTATGTTATGACTTAATTATAATAATTGGTGTATTATAGCGTGGAATCCAAGACACGTGAGTAACACACGCTATGTATACATAAGATGAGTTCAAACAACTGAATAAAAATTTATTTTATATTGCTCATAAATCTTATCACATGGAAAGAAGAAAATCCAATGAAGGAAATGAGAAGTTATGATCATGAGAGTGGGATCGTCCTCAAGATTTTTGAGACCATGGGTTGATTATTAACCATGGGATATTTTTGACTCTTTATGTCTTCTTACTCTTTCAGATTTCCCTTATTACTTGGATATTTATGTTCTCACTGACATGTTATCATTCCTGTTTTTTTTTTAATCTACTTTCTGAGCTGTCGAGCTCACTCTCCCTCAGACTGGTATATTGTAGGTTACTTTGAGGCAGTTCTAAACTTTTTATAACCTTCATATTGTACTTCTGAAATAATTGTGCTTGTAGATGATATACATTGGTTGTGGGATGGATGGATGGATAACTCGTATATATGTAGAAAACTGTTGTAGTAGAATCTTTCAGGTTGGCATTGAGATACTTTTATTGGGTTGTGATATCAAGGAGTGCATTATTAATGTGACGATCATGACAAGTTAAAAATTTATCATTTCTGAATTTTTATGGATGCCAAAAGGGGTACTCTCGAGCTTATGTTACAATGTTTCTCCATAAGTAGGCGATGTCAAGCCGAAACATCTTCATGATTGCCTGGATGATTTTTGAGTTCAGTTATATGATTGGATTGAGGATAAGTAGGTTGATGTTAGCCGAAATTGTAATATCCCTGGACAGAAATACTTTATTTTATTTTGTCTAAAGTATTTAATTTAATCTACTGATTAATTTTATTATTATTCTTAATTATATTGATTTATGACTTATTGCATTATTAAATATGTAAATTATTTTTCAATGGTAAATGGTAATTTGGCTTTATATATATCATTACCATTATTTCATATCTATATTAATTACTTATTACTATTATTCTGGTTATTAATTGCTATTATTATTTTATTAAGGTTATTAGTATTTCTTATTGATATTATTAGAGATATTATTATTATGGTTACTGTTATTGTTAATTAATATTATTAAGATTTTATTGTGATTATTAATTATTATTATGAGTATTAGTGTTACAATTATTATTATTGATATATATATATATATATTGTTGTTATTATCATTATGGTTATGACTAATTACTTTTATTAGTATTTTGCTTAATTATTTTGGGTGTCATTATTGATTATTAATATTATTATAGTTTGTTTTTATATATTATTATTGGTGGTAATCTTTATTCCCTATTTCCTATTCTACACCCTCAAACCCAACACCTGTTACCTTTTACCCATTTGGATCCAACCCAAACCCGTGACCCTTCAACCCAAAACCCATTATCCCAGTATCTTAATCTCAACAACCCAAATCCAATTCTAAATCAAATCCTAACCACCTAATCAAATTTCTAATCTAATCTTCCCAATCCTCCCCAACTCACAGCCGCCCACCCGCAGACAGCAGCCCATGCGAGGTTCCCCTCCACCACCTACGCGAGACCACCCTTCATCTCACCAGCACCTCCGCGAGTTCGCTGACCACCCATCGCCCCACGCCTTGATTTCCCCCTTGCGGCAGCCAGCACAGTCCGTATCAGCTCTCCCCATCATCACCAGCGCATTTCCTTGCATATATACGTCGCCGACTCTCGTCGCGACTCCGTTTCCGCGTATTTTGGGAAGCGGGGCGTGACAGGGTTTTCTTGGTATCAGAGCCAGGTTTACTCAAAGAGGACCTAGTTCATACATGTGACCTGAGACAAGTTATATTTACACTACAATAAACATATACTATTTATACAATGATTTTAACTTCACTTGAAATTGATTGTCCTCCCTTTGAAAATTCATCTCTTCGATCTTTCGATATCTCTGATTGCATCTCTTTCTAGAGAAATCTTGATTCCTATTCTTCTTATTTTTTTCCTTTTCTGATCTTGTCTCTTAAAATTGGCCACTCTATTCTAAAGCTGCAGCAGAGATCAGAGCGCGCAGTGAAAGCGTGTTGGGTCCATGATGTGTTAAGAAGCGACGTAGAAGTTTGCTTGTTTCTCTCTTGATTTTGATTATTTTATCATTCCATATCTTATCGAAATTTTGATGACGAAATTTTTATAAGGTGGGTAGAATGTAATATCCCTGGCCAGAAATACTTTATTTTATTTTGTCTAAAGTATTTAATTTAATCTACTGATTAATTTTATTATTATTCTTAATTATATTGATTTATGACTTATTGCATTATTAAATATGTAAATTATTTTTCAATGGTAAATGGTAATTTGGCTTTATATATATCATTACCATTATTTCATATCTATATTAATTACTTATTACTATTATTCTGGTTATTAATTGCTATTATTATTTTATTAAGGTTATTAGTATTTCTTATTGATATTATTAGAGATATTATTATGGTTACTGTTATTGTTAATTAATATTATTACTATTTTATTATGATTATTAATTATTATTATGAGCATTAGTGTTACAATTATTATTATTGATATATATAAATATATTGTTGTTATTATCATTATGGTTATGACTAATTACTTTTATTAGTATTTTTCTTAATTATTTTTGGGTGTCATTATTGATTATTAATATTATTATAGTTTGTTTTTATATATTATAATTGGTGGTAATCTTTCTTCCCTATTTCCTATTCCATACCCTCAAACCCAACACCTGTTACCTTTTACCCATTTGGATCCAACCCCAAACCCGTGACCCTTCAACCCAAAACCCATTATCCCAGTATCTTAATCTCAACAACCCAAATCCAATTCTAAATCAAATCCTAACCACCTAATCAAATTCCTAATCTAATCTTCCCAATCCTCCCCAACTCACAGCCGCCCACCCGCAGACAGCAGCCCATGCGAGGTTCCCCTCCACCACCTACGCGAGACCACCCTTCATCTCACCAGCACCTCCGCGAGTTCGCCGACCACCCATCGCCCCACGCCATTGTCGCGGCCATCTTTGTACAGCCGCACGCACCCCTCCTCCTTGCCGCGACCCCGATGGCAGCCCCGGCCGCCCCTCTGCAGCAGGCCGCCCCCTGCGAGAACTGCCCATCTTCTCTAGCCGCAGCACTTGCGCAGGTCCCTGTTGCCGAGGAGAAGCTTCTCCAGCGTGAGCCCCCTTGGCCTGATCACCCTCCATGCTTGAGTGTGCCCTGCGCCCTCCGCATGTGCACACGAGTCCAGCCCCCTTTATTGGCCGAGACTCGGCAGCCCCAGGCCACGCGCCACGCAGGCCTGTGCACAACCCTCCCCCTCTTGGCCATCTCCCTCTCCGGCGGATCGCGGCAGACTCCGCCATGTCCTCCCCAGAGCCGCAGCAACAGCAAGCCACCAGCCTGGCGCCTTCCAGCGCTGGCAGCAACTCTTGGCCGAGCTACGGCGGAGCACGGCAACAGCCCCACGCCTTGATTTCCCCCTTGCGGCAGCCAGCACAGTCCGCAGCAGCTCTCCCCATCATCACCAGCGCATTTCCTTGCGTATATACGTCGCCGACTGTAACACCCCGATCCCAAGGATACGGAGACGTTATGGCGACGTACATACGCAGGGCGGAAAACCCTTACGTACGTACGCTAAGCCTCAGTACAATAAATAATCTCCATCAATACCTGAGTTCCAGCATGAAATAAGTACAAGAATACCTGCAGAAAAGGGTCAGCGATCATGACAGATATGAAAAATGATGACAAATAAGATAACGGAAATAAAGCACCAAGATACCTAGAAATAGTCCCGATGAGGAATCTCCCATGTGACTCCAAGGCACTCTCTGAAGTTACGGTAACTCGGATCTCTAACCTGGGCATGCAAACCCAGGGTCGTCAGAAAGCGACCTAGTGAGTGGTAAAATGAAGGAGGCAGTAATAGATACAATAGTAATACAAGTATGATAATAATATATAATACATCCTGTTGTACTGGTGATACCATATACTAAGGATATCATAAGCATGATACCATATAAGAAGAATATCATATGCAGTGGAAATAGATAAACATGTGAGCAGTAGAAAATATATACATGTCATCTTTTAATACCATCCCCAAGCCGGTTATCATCGGGTCATGTCTATGGTCATCTAGTGGTGACGTGATAGAAATGAACATGCAGGTGGCATATGCAATATAACTACAATACAGTGTTGTGTATATACCGTACTGATGTCTGCAATACAGGAAACAGAATATATGCAATGCAGAACATGCGTAGTGTGCCACTACAGACAATGTAACATGTACCAGGAAAAGTAACAAGTATATAGGTAACAGGATAGTATCATGAACAGTAACACACTAGCATACAGGCATCAGGCAAGTCATGTCATTTATCCAATAGTAGCAATCAGTACCATCTGGTATTTTAATCAATTTCTACCAGTGTCCCATACCACTGGCAGTTCATACTGGAGCCCGCACTCCAGTCGAACCCATCCGGACATGGCCTACGGGTACCATTATCCAAACGAGAGAGTGATCAAATAACAAGTGTTCCCGACGTCCACTATTGTGTATACTGTTTTATTATGTTAATTGAAAACTCATGGTCGAGGAGTTCTTATCGGGTGGGTGTATCCCGTACATACCGGGATAACGGCCTTATCAGATCCCTGGTTGCTGAGACCAGGGCCAGCCCGCTAGAGCTGTAACATGTAACATGAGTAACAGATGGTAGCCAGCACTACCCCGTCCCCTGCAGTGGGACGAACAATGGATCCAGACATCCATCCGATATGATCTAATCAACCGTCAAGTCTCCCCCATACCCAAGTTACCTTTATGATCTGATCTGATATGTCAAGTATACAATGTAACACGAACAAGTACAGTACATGATACGGGTAACATGGTAACTGGACCAGGGCTCTGTTGATAGCATAGAACAATATAACGAGAACCGGGAACAAGATAACGGGAACAATGTAACGGGAACAATATAACGAGAACAATAGATGTGGGATTCCACATATCGCATATCAATAGCTCTCATGTCCAGTAACGGGAAATCCGTATCAGTAACGGAAATCCGTATCAGTATATAACATGAATATGGTAACATGGCACAATGAACAGGGATAACCTGGAATAATCATACATGCAATAGGTGCAAGAATCCATATGATAAGAATGGAGAAACCATGCAGGCATGTGTAACAGTGATATGTCGAGCATTTATGTAACGATGGTGAAAACATAGGAACTGCCTGCAGGGGCGGCTCAACCTCTAGGCGAATGAGGCAGCCGCCTAGGGCCACCCAATATAATGGGGCCTCCAAAATTATAGTATAAATTAGTATTTAACTAAAATACTAAATATAAAATATAGAAAATGTTTTTTGCTTGTTTAATTGGGCATGCCGGAGTGGTTATTAGACATGATTAGAAATTGTGTGGGCTTTGCTTGTGCTAGTTCGAATCCTGTCATTCACATTTTTTGATTTTTTTACCTCTTCATTTTTTATATTAATAGGAAAGCATGAGTTTCTTTTACTTTCCCAAGCTAATATCCTCCACTCTCTATAACTATTTAATTATGATCAAAGAGGAGTCTCTTCCACTTCCTCAGCTGTCTTTTCCACTCTCCCAAACTATTTAATTATAATTAGAGATCCTCCACTTTCTATACTATTTAATTATAATTAAAGAGGAGTCTCTTCCACTTCCTCAGCTGTCTTTTTCACTCTCCCAAACTATTTAATTATAATTAGAGAATTTTTCAAAATTAAAACTCTCTCTCTGTGCAGCATTGCTCTTCGCCGCCCCCGTCGTCCAGACCTCAGACTGATGGCAGGACCTGCAACTGCTCTATAGAAAAAGATACGTTAGCAAAACTTGAATATAAAAACTTGATTAAGAATTTTGCATCTTAAAAAGCTAGAAGAATTATTTTTTAATAAAATATTGATTAAATAAAATATTAGTTAATATTAATTACTTTTTAAGGTATATTTTAAAAGGACCCATTCAAAATTTTCGCCTAAGGTCTCCCTAGAAATTGAGCCGCCCCTGACTGCCTGTATCCAGTGAACTGATGTGTCCGTGTGTTCGTGGACCATATATGTGCCGCAATAATCTGTGTAATGTCTCTATGTGCGTACAGGTAATAACAGTGATCAGTGCATCCATGTAAACGGGATATCAATATCAAATGACGGTATCCAGTGTACTAGTGTATCAGTGTATCAGTAGGTCACAACATGCAGTCCTAGTGTCGTGAATCTCAGTATCTATGTAATGGTGAGACGTGTACAGGAAACTACATGACCGCTATCCAGTGTCACTGTTATCTACATGCACTACTATATTTAGTGTACCAGTGGGTCGGTCAGGGGGACAGTGGAGTAGTGACAAGGTCATGTATAATGAAGGACGCGTATCCTTGTGTCCATGAAGCATTAGTGTGGAATCATACTAGTTATCCATGCAGTGACGGTGTCTAGTGATTCTTTAATTAATCATCTAGCTTAATGTCTATGTTTCAATACATACCGTTTCTCGAGTTAAGTTATTGTTTTATTGTTTAACCCACGACTTTAATAAACATGAATAAATAAATAAAATTAAATTTATAAAAAGGAAAACACTCACAAACTGTCCACGGGAAGGTAGCTCTCTTTCCCACGATTGCAACGGATCCAGAATCGTCCGAATCGGAGTCCGGATGCTCCAGATATCGCCCGAATACTAAATCATAACAAATAGGGTTAAATATGTAATAAAAATATTGAAATGCAACTAAGAAATAATTTCAGGGGGTTTTCTGTAAAATTACCTGTAATGGGTTTCGAATGTGAATTTGGCTCTTAACGGGTAGGGTCCAGATCCACAACCCATACCCACTTAACTTAAGTTAAATGGGTAACGGGTTAACGGGTTAGATTGGGGGTTTATTGGGTTTAACCATGAACCCAATAGGGTTTATTGGGTTTGGGTTTTACCCAAACCCAATCTAATACACCCATTGCAGCAGCAGCAGCAGCAGTAGCTTGCTGCTGCTGCCACTGTGCGGGCCGGCCGGCCAGCTCGGCTGGCCGGCGGCGGTCCGGCCGCCGGCGGCGGTCGGCCAAGAGAGAGGGTGAGAGAGAGAGAGGAAAAAGAGAAGAAAGAAGAAGAAGAAGAAGCAGCAGCAGCAGGGGAAGAAGAGAAGAAAGAAAGAAAGAAAAAGAAAAGGAAGAAGAAAAGAAGAAGAAGAAAAGGAAGAAGAAAAGGAAGGGGGGGGGGCGGCCGCCGGGGTGCGGGGCGGCGGCGACCGGCGGTGCCCGGCCTGGTCTGAGCGTCAAAAGAGGTTAAGCCCTCCTTTTAGGGGCTGTACAGAGAGAGAGAGAGGAAGTGTGGAAGCTTTGAGAGAGATAGAGAGAGAGAAGAGAGAGAGAGTGAGGAGAGAGAGAGGATTTTTGAATTAGAGAGAGAGGGAGATTTATAAGAGGAAAAGAAGAGAGAGAGAAGGCGGTGGAGATGGGTCAAAGGCGGTGGGGGAGTTCTCTGGAAGAAGGAAGAAGAAAAGAAAAGAAAGAAAAATTTAAAAATTAATGTTTTATTATTATTAAATTGGCTCGATATTCGACTAGCTCCGAACAGTGCCTAAAAATTACAGAAAATAGGAAATATTATCCTGAGACGTAAGATGAAGACGGTTTGCAAAAACTCGATCCGGTTTGCAAATTAAAAATTCTGGAGTGTCTCGCCGATACGGGGGACACCGGTTTGGTCGGATTTTCGATAAATTCAGAAAAATTCACAAAAATACCCTAAGGTAGATAAGACAATTTTAAGACACATGGTGAAAGCGAATTATCAAAATACAACTCCGTTTGTGAAAGAAAAATCATAAAGCCGGTTATCGGTATCGGTCGACACTAACTACGGAGATTTTCCAAAATAATCCAGAAAATTTCCAGAAAATCCTGAAAAATCTAAAATATTAGAAAATAATTTTTGAAGCTGAAATCAGGTCAATCGGAATACTACAGAGATCAAATCAAGTTTGTACGTCGTATAGCGTACTGATACTGTGATACGTACATCGGGGATCATGGGGTTACATTTCTCCCCGCCTTACAAAAATTGCGTCCTCGCAATTTCCATTCAGGTGTGAGAACAATATTTTTAACCCCTAATGCCGAAATGTTACGGGTCCACGACAATTCCGCTGCGTACTCTGCTATCTAGAAGGAACTCTGAATGGAGAAGTAGAATAGTGAACTAATCTCAACGGATGGAAAGCAAGACGATGTAAGGAAAGCGAGAAGGAAATCAGATGTTCTGGGTGCAACTGGAAGGAAGGAAGGAAGACAAACGAGTCAAGGAAGGAATTATCAAGGTCATGATATTCTTGTACTCGTTGCTGGAACCCTAAATTCAGATACAGTCAAGCGTGAATCTGAATCTGATTGTACAGTTGGTAAGAGCCCGAGGATTGACCCAGGTGGTTACCCACACCAGGTGTAAACCTATGCTCTGATACCACTTTGTAACGCCCCGATCCCAAGGATACAGAGACGTTATGGCGACGTACATACGCAGGGCGGAAAACCCTCACGTACGTACGCTAAGCCTCAGTACAATAAATAATCTCCATCAATACCTGAGTTCCAGCATGAAATAAGTACAAGAATACCTGCAGAAAAGGGTCAGCGATCATGACAGATATGAAAAATGATGACAAATAAGATAACGGAAATAAAGCACCAAGATACCTAGAAATAGTCCCGATGAGCAATCTCCCATGTGACTCCAAGGCACTCTCTGAAGCTACGGTAACTCGGATCTCCAACCTGGGCATGCAAACCCAGGATCGTCAGAAAGCGACCTGGTGAGTGGTAAAATGAAGGAGGCATAATAGATACAATAGTAATACAAGCATGATAATAATATATAATACATCCTGTTGTACTGGTGATACCATATACTAAGGATATCATAAGCATGATACCATATAAGAAGAATATCATATGCAGTGGAAATAGATAAACATGTGAGCAGTAGAAAATATATACATGTCATCTTTTAATACCATCCCCAAGCCGGTTATCATCAGGTCATGTCTATGGTCATCTAGTGGTGACGTGATAGAAATGAACATGCAGGTGGCATATGCAATATAACTACAATACAGTGTTGTGTATATACCATACTGATGTCTGCAATACAGGAAACAGAATATATGCAATGCAGAACATGCGTAGTGTGCCACTACAGACAATGTAACATGTACCAGGAAAAGTAACAAGTATACAAGTAACAGGATAGTATCATGAACAGTAACACACTAGCATACAGGCATCAGGCAAGTCATGTCAAAGTCATGTCATTTATTCAATAGTAGCAATCAGTACCATCTGATATTTTAATCAATCTCTACCAGTGTCCCATACCACTGGCAGTTCATACTGGAGCCCGCACTCCAGTCGAACCCATCCGGACATGGCCTACGGGTACCATTATCCAAACGAGAGAGTGATCAAATAACAAGTGTTCCCGACGTCCACTATTGTGTATACTGTTTTATTATGTTAATTGGAAACTCATGGTCGAGGAGTTCTTATCGGGTGGGTGAATCCTGTACATACCCGGGATAACGGCCTTATCAGATCCCTGGCTGCTGAGACCAGGGCCCGCCCGCTAGAGCTGTAACATGTAACATGAGTAACAGATGGTAGCCAGCACTACCCCGTCCCCTGCAGTGGGACGAACAATGGATCCAGACATCCACCCGATATGATCTAATCAACCGTCAAGTCTCCCCCATACCCAAGTTACCTTTATGATCTGATCTGATATGTCAAGTATACAATGTAACACGAACAAGTACAGTACATGATACGGGTAACATGGTAACTGGACCAGAGCTCTGTTGATAGCATAGAACAATATAACGAGAACCGGGAACAAGATAACAGGAACAATGTAACGGGAACAATATAACGAGAACAATAGATGTGGGATTCCACATATCGCATATCAATAGCTCTCATGTCCAGTAACGGGAAATCCGTATCAGTAACAGGAAACAATCATATAACATGAATATGGTAACATGGCACATTGAACAGGGATAACCTGGAATAATGATACATGCAATAGGTGCAAGAATTCATATGATAAGAATGGAGAAACCATGCAGGCATGTGTAACAGTGATATGTCGAGCATCTATGTAACGATGGTGAAAACATAGGAACTGCCTGTATCCAGTGAACTGATGTGTCCGTGTGTTCGTGGACCATATATGTGTCGTAATAATCTGTGTAATGTCTCTGTGTGCGTACAGGTAATAACAGTGATCAGTGCATCCATGTAACGGGGATATCAATATCAAATGACGGTATCCAGTGTACTAGTGTATCAGTATATCAGTAGGTCACAACATGCAGTCCTAGTGTCGTGAATCTCAGTATCTATGTAATGGTGAGACGTGTACAGGAAACTACATGACCGCTATCCAGTGTCACTGTTATCTACATGCACTACTGTATTTAGTGTACCAGTGGGTCGGTCAGGGGGACAGTGGAGTAGTGACAAGGTCATGTATAATGAAGGACGCGTATCCTTGTGTCCATGAAGCATTAGTGTGGAATCATACTAGTTATCCATGGAGTGACGGTGTCTAGTGATTCTTTAATTAATCATCTACTTAATGTCTATGTTTCAATACATACCGTTTCTCGAGTTAAGTTATTGTTTTATTGTTTAACCCACGACTTTAATAAACATGAATAAATAAATAAAATTAAAATTTAGAAAAGGAAAACACTCACAAACTGTCCACGGAAAGGTGGCTCTCTTTCCCACGATTGCAACGGATCCAGAATCGTCCGAATCGGAGTCCGGATGTTCCAGATATCGCCCGAATACTAAATCATAACAAATAGGGTTAAATATGTAATAAAAATATTGAAATGCAACTAAGAAATAATTTCAGGGGGTTTTCTGTAAAATTACCTGTAATGGGTTTCGGATGTGAATTTGGCTCTTAACGGGTAGGGTCCAGATCCACAACCCATACCGACTTAACTTAAGTTAAATGGGTAACGGGTTAACGGGTTAGATTGGGGGTTTATTGGGTTTAACCATGAACCCAATAGGGTTTATTGGGTTTGGGTTTTACCCAAACCCAATCTAATACACCCATTGCTGCAGCAGCAGCAGTAGCTTGCTGCTGCTGCCACTGTGCGGGCCGGCCGGCCAGCTCGGCTGGCCGGCGGCGGTCCCGGCCGGCGGCGGCGGTCGGCCAAGAGAGAGGGTGAGAGAGAGGGTGAGAGAGAGAGGGAAAAAGAGAAGAAAGAAGAAGAAGAAGCAGCAGCAGGGGAAGAAGAGAAGAAAGAAAGAAAGAAAAAGAAAAGGAAGAAGAAAAGAAGAAGAAGAAAAGAAGAAGAAAAGGAAGAAGAAAAGGAAGGAGAGGGGGGTGCGGCCGCCGGGGTGCGGCCGCCGGCGGTGGCGACCGGCGGTGCCCGGCCTGGTCTGAGCTTCAAAAAGAGGTTCAGCCCCTCCTTTTAGGGGCTGTACACAGAGAGAGAGAGAGAGAGAGAGAGAGAGAGAGAGAGAGAGAGAGAGAGAGAAGTGTGGAAGCTTTGAGAGAGATAGAGAGAGAGAAGAGAGAAGAGAGAGAAAGAGAGAGAGGAGAGAGAGAGGTTTTTGAATTAGAGAGAGAGGGAGATTTATAAGAGGAAAAGAAGAGAGAGAGAAGGCAGTGGAGATGGGTCAAAGGCGGTGGGGGAGTTCTCTGCAAGAAGGAAGAAGAAAAGAAAAGAAAAATTTAAAAATTAATGTTTTATTATTATTAAATTGGCTCGATATTCGACTAGCTCCGAACAGTGCCTAAAAATTACAGAAAATAGGAAATATTATCTTGAGACGTAAGATGAAGACGGTTTGCAGAAACTCAATCCGGTTTGCAAATTAAAAATCCCAGAGTGTCTCGCCGATACGGGGTACACCGGTTTGGTCGGATTTTCGATAAATTCAGAAAAATCCCCAAAAATACCCTAAGGTAGATAAGACGATTCTAAGACACATGGTGAAAACAAATTCTCAAAATACAACTCCGTTTGTGAAAGAAAAATCGTAAAGCCGGTTATCGGTATCGGTCGACACCAACTACGGAGATTTTCCAAAATAATCCAGAAAATTTCCAGAAAATCATGAAAAATCTAAAATATTAGAAAATAATTTTTGAAGCTGAAATCAGGTCAATCGGAATACTACAGAGATCAAATCAAGTTTGTACGTCGTATCGCGTACTGATACTGTGATACGTACATCGGGGATCAGGGGGTTACACCGACTCTCGTCGCGACTCGGTTTCCGCGTATTTTGGGAAGCGGGGCGTGACAGAAATTATCAAATTGTATTGGATATCATATCCGACCAATATTTTCAAATGAGGTGTTGCTAAAATTTTAAGAATTAGGAAATGATTATAATAATCGGTCAATTTAAATGAATATTATGTTAATAGAGGATTTTAGAAAACTGGAACCATTACAACTTGTATATAATTTTGGTAATTAATGAGCTAAGTTATAGTTTTGCAACAAACTTTTTGTGCTCTGTTTTTCATGCCTACTTCTCTCTCTGGATCACTGATTGTTAATTAATCATGAAGAGTGATGGTTCAGATCAAATTAATCTTGCTTAAATCAATTTGTGATAACATCATATTTTGCTTTTAATCCATTGATTTTCTCTCTCTTTTTTTATCTTTATTTTCCTCTCTTAAAGAAAAGGACTTAACCACTTTTTAATCTATTATTGATGTTAGCATCCCATTTAGATTATCGGGAAGAAAAAAATCACATGAATTAGAGACGGACGCAGCGATGGAGTTATGATGGAGGTCTGAGAGGTGGACCCAATCAAGGGAGAAGAGGCGGCGACGGCGAGAGAGTGAAGGGGACGCGGTAAAAGAGGGGAAGAGGGAGAAGATCCGAAGGGATGGAGGGCAGAGCCGAGATTGCGGTGGGTGAAGCGGTGGAGGATGCCGGAGAACGAGCTGATGGAGAGAGAATAAGAGAGTAGTTAAATTCTGTGAAGCTATCGGGGAAGAAATGGCGTCACCATAGTGTCTCTTCAACTTCGCATGAATCTTGATGCTCTCATGATCGAACGGTTCACAACGCGCGAAGGACGATCGTGATCTTTCGCGCGAAGGATCTTAACCCGAACCCATCCTGAACTTTGTTTCATAAAACTTACAGACAATCACACGCTCCTTGTGTCCTTCCCGTCTCAACAGACATGCGGGTGCGCACACAAATCTATTAAATTAAGTGTATTGCTGGAAAATATGACTCCATGAACCATTATTTTTTGGCATGCGCTTATTTAAAAAGCTTTTTTTAAAGGTGGTTACTAGGTACTATATTTTGTAAATATATAATTTTCTTTAGGTAAACTCTAAATTATTGTTGAACATTACAATTTCTTAAAGGATTTCCGTAATTTAGGAAAGCAGTATTTACCACTAATCATGGAGGAAATCATACTCTCAGGGAATAAGGAGTATGATATCGATGAAAAATCTAACATTTTTGGAATTGTTACTCTGACCTCACTCCGCAAAAGAAATTTTAGATTCTAAATATATTCCAAATACACCAAAAGAGGTATTGTTGCAATAGTTGTGTACTGAGGGAACTTATTATTTCAAATACAGTGATCTTCGACAAAAAATTCCATTCATTGTACTTTTTTAAATCACAGCTGCGTTTCCATAATACCTGAACGCGTACAGCGAATACCAGTGCCAATGTGCCATGCTTCCTCCGGTCCTCCCCCCATCAAAGAGCTAACAACTGCCTCAACTAAAAAGAAAAAAAAAGGGAAATTGATAACGATAGACAATAAAAAGGAAAACTGCTTATTTATCTGCTATGATTGCGGGCCCACTATTGGAAGCCTTAGTTGGCCCCACATGTCATTCAAATTCCACTGGGCTTAATCAACCTTTTCTCGAGAAATTTTTTGCTCCCGCTGGTTTGGGTGGGTCCCACTGTGTAATGGGTCCCACCCGCTGGGCCCACCTTCATCCTACGGTTCACCGCGCTCGCGGTGAGTGCGGTGATCGAAACACGGTTAGCAAAATATTTCTCCTTCTCCAGTCTGAACCCCGCTCTCTCGACCCCTTTTGGTTCCCGCCCCCACAATTTCACAACCGCGTGAAGCGACGAGGTAACTACACCTCCCCTTCCACCGTGTGGGACCCACGCATGTGATTCCACCCCACACCGCCGCAAGCTGGCTCCAAAATTCCAAATCATCACACGAAGAGGATCCGCTCACCGGACCATCCGCTCACCTTCCTCTTAAACACCTCGACTCCGGGACTCCCCAAGCCAACCCGTCTCACTGCCGTCCCGAGGCGGTTACCGCAACAAACTTTATAAATATAAAATCCCACCCAAATCTCAATTTCCCGTTACTCTCGTTCTCTCTCGTTCTCTCATTCCCTTTCCCAATTCATTCAAGCAGTAGTCTCTTCGTCTTCTTGCTTTTAGCTTTGAACAATGGCGAGAGCCTCCGCTTTCTTCGTTGCTGCCATGGTGGCGGCCGGCTTTTTCATGCCGCTGGTGGTGAGCGGTGCCCGCAGCGTTGGGACGACCGGGAGCAGGTTCGTCGTACAGGGCCGCGTCTTCTGCGATACATGCCGCGCTGGCTTTGAGACCCCTGCCACCACCTACATCGAAGGTAACAAAAACCCCTCTGAACCTTTCTGTGTATTTTCTTTTTGGACCGTCAGATCTGGGCCGGGTTTGGATCTGGATGGTGATCCGACGCTGGCTCGGATAGCTCTCGAAAATGAAAACTAAACAATGACAGTACACAGGAGGAATTTTTTTGTGGGTGGCTCAAGTGAGTCACCTCTTTTGTTGTTTTTTATTTATAGAAAAAAAGAAAAAACTGATTCCCAAAAAAATCTCCCGCATTCCACATGAACGTGGGCACTCCTCCACGTTTCACTCACGTTCACTGTGAGTGCCCATGTTCACAGTGAACGTGGGTTCAGTTATTCAAAAAAACTGAAATTACTAACAATCTCCCCCTAATTTTTGCTTTTGATCTGCTGCATCTTCATGACGCCGATCTTTTCGCGGAGCTCCTCGAACCTATGTTTTCCCAGTGGCTTTGTCAGAACATCAGCAAGTTGTTCCGCTGTGCCCGTGTGTGCCAGCTCGATGTCCCCACGTTCCAGGCATTCTCGAGTGAAATGGAATTTCACGTCGATGTGCTTACTGCGGTCATGTAACACTGGATTTTTCGCCAATGCAATGGCCGCTTGGTTGTCAACCTTGATGATTGGTGCCGCGACACGAATTCCTGTGATCTCCTCCAGAACGCGTCTGAGCCAGACCGCCTGGCAAGCTGCCGCCGCAGCTGCCATGTACTCGGCCTCACACGACGACTGCGCCACCACCCGTTGCTTCTGTGACAGCCATGACACAGGGTTCCCACCAAGGAAAAAGATCACGCCCGTCGTGCTCTTGCGATCGTCGATGTCGCCGCCCATGTCACTGTCACTGTATCCTTCCAGCACGAGCTCGCCAGTGTCGCGCCTGTACTGAATCCCGTACTCTATTGTTGCCGCCACATGTCGCAGCAAGTGTTTTAGCGCCGCCATGTGCTCTTGCCTTGGTTCCTCCATGAACCGACTCAAGTATCCAACACTGAACGACAGTTCGGGCCTCGTATGGAGCAAGTACCGCAAGCTGCCGATTAGGCTGCGATACTGAGTTGGATCGACCGGCGACGTCGTGCTCTTCTTGGACAGCTTCAGGCGCGTCTCCATGGGCGTCGCGCACCCGTTGCAGCTCCCCATGCCGGCCTTCTCTAGTAGCTTCACGGCGTATGCGCTCTGGCGTAGCTGAATCCCCCAGCGGCCTTGCTTCACCTCAATTCCGAGGTAGTACGACAGCACCCCTAGATCACTCATGCGGAACGCCGTCTTCATCTCGGTCTTGAACACTTCAATCTCCGGCGCAGACTCCCCCACGATCAGCAAATCGTCGACGTAGACGCCAACAACAAGCCTGGAGCCTCCTCTGACTCGAGTATACAGGCCATGCTCCGATTTGCACCGGCGAAAACCAAGTTCAGTCAGACTGGTGTCAAACTTCGCGTTCCAAGCCCGTGGCGCCTGTCGCAGCCCATACAGCGCCTTGTTCAGCTTCAACACCATGTGCTCCTTGCCTTCAGCACTGAAACCCGGCGGCTGGGTCACATAGACTTCCTCGGCGAGTTCCCCGTTCAAGAACGCGGACTTCACGCCCATGTGATGCACCAACCACCCATTGTTTGCAGCCACCGCCAGGACCAGCCGCACAGACTCCATTCTTGCGACCGGCGCGAATACTTCCTCAAAGTCGATGCCCTGCCGTTGCACATACCCCTTTGCAACTAGCCGCGCCTTGTGCTTGACGATGTCGCCGCGCTCGTCACGCTTCAGCTTGAACACCCACTTCAAGCCGATGGCGCGGTGACCCTTCGGGAGCTCGACCAGGGTCCAGGTCTTGTTCTGTTCGATCGATACCATCTCCTCGAGCATCGCCACGCGCCACTCCTTTTCCTGCTTGGCCGCTTCTACCGTGACTGGTTCGTCGCCGATCACCATCATGAGCACCTCTTCAGGAACCTCCTGCAGCTCGCGCTCTGCCAGCCCCGGCGGCGTCCCTGGGCCGATGATGTCGTGCATAGCCCGGAGCCGCAAGGGCGCATCATCATGGTCGGCATCGAGCGGTGGCGTTGCCAATGGTGACGTCCTCATCCCAGTAGCCGGTGGCGTGTGGGGCTCTGACCCGCACGAGGACAGTGCCGCGCGTGGTATGTTTGACGGCGAGCGCGGGGCAGACACCGCCGAAGGCGTGCCAGGCACAGTCGCCCCACCGTCTTGGCGCATCGTACCCCCAATAGAGATGAACTCGATGTGAAATGGATCCTCGCCTCCGTTCGCCGCGGAAACGGCTTCCTGGCCCCAGTCCCAGGGCCGATCTTCTTCGAACACCGCATCACGGGACACCGTGACACGGCGCGTCGCTGGATTGCAGAATCGCCAGGCCTTGGAACCCGGCTCATACCCCACGAACACCATGGGCGTACTCCTGTCCTCCAGCTTGGCAAGCCGCTTGCTACCTTGCTTGACATGCGCGACACAGCCAAAAGTGCGTAAAAAATGAACGGCAGGTTTGGTTCCATGCCATACCTCAAACGGAGTTTTGCCGTCCACGCTCTGGGTTGCTGAACGGTTCAGGATGAACACCGCCGTGGATGCTGCCTCCCCCCAGAACCAGCCCGGCATAGACATGGCCTTCATCATGCTGCGCGCCATGCCCATGACCGTCTGATTGCGTCGCTCCACCACCCCGTTTTGCTGTGGAGTGTACGGGGCAGTGAGGTGGCGCTGAATCCCCTCATTGGCGCAGTGGTCGGCGAAGGCTCCCGCAGTGAACTCGCCACCGCGGTCGGTACGCAAGGTACTGAGTCTTCTTCCAGCTTCCGCCTCGGCCCGCGCCTGGAATTTCTTGAACGCCGTCGCGGCCTCGCCCTTGGACTCCAGCAGGACGAGCCACATGTACCGGGTCAGATCGTCGACGAGGAGGAAGAAGTACTTGTTGCCGCTCGGAGTGGCCGGCGTCACTGGCCCGCACAAATCTCCATGCACGAGCTCCAGTTTATGCTGCGCTCGGTACGCCGCCTCGCTCGGGAACGCCAGCCTGCGCTGCTTGCCTGCCAAGCAGCTGTCGCACACTTCGTCAACGTGTTCAATTGAGGGCAGGCCACGTACCATATCTTCCTGTGCGAGTCGGCGGAGTCCCCTGAAGTTCAGATGTCCGTAACGCGCGTGCCATCGCCACGCCGCGCTGGACCCTTGCGCCGCCAGGCACACCGGCTTGCCGATGTCGAGTGTCAGCATGTACAGGCGATCCTCCGTGCGCCGCACCTTTGCCAGCAGCCTCCCCTGCGGGTCCCAGATCCTGAGGATGCCGCCGTGCAGCGCGATCCTGTAGCCGTCCTCGTCCAGTTGCCCGATGCTGACGATATTCGCTGTTAGACGCGGAATGTGGTACACCCCGGCAAGCGCCTTGTGACCGCCGTCCTTGAGCTTGAAGAGCACCTTGCCGCGCCCCTCAATTCTCGCCACCGATCCGTCGCCGAAACGGACCGAGCCGTGAATGCGCGTGTCGAGGTCGGCGAACGCCGCGCGCTCCCCTGTCATGTGGTTGGTGGCGCCCGTGTCGAGGATCCAGCGTGTGCAGCCGTGCTCCCCCTTCTCTCCGAGTTGCACTAACAGCTTGCTCTCGTCGAGGTGGACGGTCGATGACGACGCCGCCTTCACCGCGGGCATCTCCTGGAGTGCCTCCTCATCGGAAAGGGTGGCCCTTGCCACCATCAGGGTGGTCTCCACCTCCTCCTCCACCTGTGTAATACCCCGTTCCCGGAATACGTACTTAGTTGCGTATTCAGTTTCCCTATCGTATTTTTCCGAATTACTTCCTGTATTCGACCGATTTCAGTTCCAAATGTCATTTTCCTGTACTTGGATTTTATATGATTTTCCGGAATTTTCCTGAAATTAATTAAATATTTTCAAAACCGGTGTCAACCAGTGCCGCTGATCGATTCTCAGATTTTTTATCTTGTAAGCAGTTAGGAATTTCTAGATGGTCCTTCAGGCATTATTCCTTAGAATCATATTTTCAACCTACACTCTTTTTCTGGAGATTTTACGAATTTATGAAAATTCCAACGGAGTCGGTAAATAACTGATTCCGGGATTTTTAGTTTTAAAACCATAAATTATTTCTTCAAACGAATTTCACCATGAGTCTTAAAATCTTATTCTTGATTTTTGGTAAAATTTTCGGGTCATTCCGAAATACTTGAATTTTGGACATTTTTTCAATAATTGCAAATTCCATTTTCCACCTCATGTGCCACCTCAATTCCCACTCACCCTCCCACCTAACCCCACTCACTCTCTCTCTCTCCCATGGCCGGCCAAGTGGCCAAGGAGAGGACACTCACCTCACCCCTATTTACACAAAACCCCTCTCATTTCCTTTAATTCCACCCTCTTTGCAAAATCCCAAATCCTATATAAGACTTTCCCTTTACACTTTAATCCTTTTCTTCCTCATTTCTACACAAGTGGGAGAAGCTCTCACCAAACCCTCTTCTTCCTCAACCTAAACCCTAGCTCCAAGAACACTTCAAGACCTTTCCCTCCAGCCCAAGCAACTGAATTGAAGCTTGGATCGTGGCTCACTTCGTCGCCAAGGATCTCATAGGTGCCTTTGACGACTACCCGCTTTCCGGACTCGTAGAGCTTCGATCTAACGGTTCCAAGTGAGTATTTCACTCACCAAGACTTGAATTAGCCCTAGAACACTTGTATCTACACCTCTTGTACACCTAGGTCACCAAAAACCATGAATTGAACCATCAAACACAATTTCCAGAAAATCTGTTCTGTCACTGTTTTTCCCAGTATTAGTCGACTTACCCTAAGAACTAGTCGACTAGAACACTTAGCTGAAACTTAGTTTTTCTGGAAGACACAGTATTAGTCGACTTACCCCAAATATCAGTCGACTAATCTTTCCTGGACATAAATCTCAACTCTCTGGAAATCCCTATTAGTCGACTCCTGAATCCTCCTAGTCGACTAATCCTCCCTGGACCAGAAAACCCAACTTTCTGTATCAACAGACTTAGTCGACTTGAGTCTCTGTTAGTCGACTAGAGCTCCCTATTAGTCGACTAACCCTTACCCCTAGTCGACTAATTCTGACTGTGTGTCATAGTTAATTTCTGTTCTGAATTTGGTTCTTATGCTTGTTACATGTGTATTATATCTTGCTTGTTCATGCTTCAATACTGATATTACATGACCTATTACTGAATAGATGTATCTCTTGTTACCTCATGACTTGTTATTGCATATTCTTGTATCATGACATGTAAATAGTAAATATCACCACCCATCATGCCACCTCTTAAAACAAAGCATGATACACTTGACTTTCCTATAAAAGCACCAATTTACATATGGGTCGGGGAAATATGCGGATATCGATACGTGTTCGTGTTTACAGTGGTAGTAGGTATATTGTACAATCATATTCCGGTCTAACCTGCGGTACACCAGGGGACCGAGGGGAGTGCTTGCTCCCTATTCCTGAATCAGTCATGACTAAGGGCATACATAAGACCCTCCTGAATAGCCTAGCGGCTGGCTTCCGTCACCAAGCAACGGAACAATCCTGGACCGTTATCCCGGGCATGTACGGGGTCCACTGTAAACATAGTTCGTCGATACCCCCGCTGTTTCCAATAACAACCTTGAGTTACTAGGATATGGATCTATGTGTGCTGGGACGCTGGGTCACATAGCTAGATATCACAGTAAAGCAAGTAATAATAATAATAGACCATAGCTATGCATTCATTTCATGCTGACTTCAGTTCTATACGTTTTCCCTACTTGTTGATTTATGTTCGTTATACTGTTCCGGCTTTCCTTATTCATGTACCTTAGCCACTTGGCTGTATTTGTTATTGTTATATGTCTTGATCCCTTGGATTTGCATATTCAGATTCCGAGGCTTGGGTCGAAGTGGAGCCATCCACCGAAGATCAGGCTTTCTTTAGTGAGCAGGCAGATTAGCTCCGGTCCTCGTGCCAGACTCTCTCCTTTTGACTCACGAGATCCTCTTTCTACTTGTGAGCTTTTTGTATACGTATTGTATATATTCTTTTGGACTTGGTTATGATGTAATGCACACGTCATGTGTAATACTTTATAATATCCTGTGATAACTTTGTATGTGTACTTCTTGTGTTGGCATATGTATGGATACCACGCTTTGTCGTGTACTCTGTTTCTTGTTGTACTTTTATGCTTAGCGTATATACGTGGGGACAAGTTATGACCTACGTATATACGTCGCAGTGACGTCCCCGTATCCGTGGAATCGGGGCGTTACAGGTTGGTATCAGAGCCTAGGCTCTCACACCTAAAGTACAATCAAGCAGCAAATTAATAATTTGCTGATGCCAACTACAATGTACGAAGTTGTCTAGTCCTTCTTGATTCCTTCTTGATTTCCATCCCTTGTGTCCTAAATTCCTTCCATTTTTCCAATCTCAGTTATCCTTTACCAATCGGTATGGAGAGAAGGACGGGACGTAACAACTCTGGGCAAGCCTCTAATGGACCCACTGGAGACCATGTGGATATTCTGAGAGTCATTCAGACTATGATGGAGAATCAGCAGCAGCAGACTGAACTCCTCAGGCAAGAATTGGCAGCACCGAAGGAGCAGAGGCCGGGAAATGTATCGGACTTCAGGAGGCTGCAACCAGCCATCTTCTCGGGAGAAGAGAAGCCCTTGGATGCTGAACAATGGCTGACAGATACCGCAGACTTGTTGAATGCGGCCAGAGTACCGAAGGAGAATCAAGTTGAGGTCGCCAAGATTCAGTTGAAAGATGTTGCTAGAACTTGGTGGCTTGCTGAAGAGGCCAGACTGGAGAAGCCTGTCACCTGGGACACATTCTCCAAGAGCTTCTATGCCAGATTCTTCCCAGCTACTGCACAGAAGGACATGGAAGAGCAGTTCATCAGGCTTCAGCAAGGGAGTAGGTCCGTGGACGAGTATGCCGCGGAATTTCTCAGACTGAGCCGCTTTGCCCCGTACATGGTAAAGGACGAGGAGAAGCGGCGAGCAGGTTCCAGCAGGGCTTGCAGATGGACATTCAGATGTTCCTAATGCCCCAGCAGCTGAAGACTTATTCTGAGGTTCTTACCATAGCTCGGGAAGTGGAGCGTGGGTTGGAGAAGAAGCAAGAGGATCAGATGAGGAACCAGGCCATGAAGAGGCCGTTTCCACCAATGGGGAGAGGAGGCCCATTCAGAGCAGCGAAGGTGCAGATGAGGCAGCAATTCAGACCAACTCCTTACCAGGCGGCCCAACCATCGACCTTCTGCAGTTATTGTCAGAAACCGGGCCACATTCGTCAGAATTGCCGGAGGGCAAATGGATTGTGTTTGGTGTGTGGATCCAGGGATCATTCTATAGAAGCCTGTCCGCACAGAAGGATGGGGATAGCCGGCCAAGCTTTGCCAGCACTTCAGGGACCGGTTGGACAGAGAGCACTTCCAGGACCACCGGGGCAGAGGAATCAGGGACCAGTGATGAGGAGAGCTCTTCCCCTTCCGCCACAGCATGTTGTTCGCCCAGTCCAGAGGGGAGCTAGGACAGCAGCAGGGCGTGGAAGAGGTCAAGCCTACAACTTGACGGAGGTGGAAGCTGAGACTTCTGAGGAGGTGATAACAGGTAATATCAGAGTGCATTCTCAACCTGTTTTAGCCCTCTTCGATTCCGGTGCTTCGCATTGTTTTATCTCAGATCATTTTGTGGCATTGCATTCTATACCTGTTAAAGTGTTAGACCACAAATGGGAGATTAGTACCGGGAATGGAGTAGTCATGTCTTCTAGGGTTTGTGCTGATTGTCCAGTGGAACTTTGTGATAAGACCTTGGCCATAGATATGCTCGTGCTAGACACTAAAGGGTACGACGTAATCTTAGGCATGACCTGGCTCAGTCAGTACCATGCAGTTATTGACTGTAGGGAGAAGAAGATTATTTTCAGGATCCCCCGTCAACCGGAATTTCAATTTTGTGGTGAGGTGAAGTCTACCAAGAGAAAGACTCGGTTGACTACTTCAGAGGTTCAGAAAGGAGTACCGGTGTGGGATGAATTTCCAGGAGTGTTTGCTGAGATCTCAGGACTGCCACCAAAAAGGGTGATCGAGTTCTCAATTGATACTGTGCCTGGGACAACTCCTATATCTAAGGCTCCGTACAGGATGGCACCGACGGAGCTAGAGATTCTGAAGAAGCAGCTGCAGGAGTACTCTGATAAGGGATTGATTCGGCCAAGTGCTTCACCATGGGGAGCTCCAGTGCTATTGGCGAACAAGAAGGATGGTGGTAAGAGACTTTGTATTGATTACAGGGAATTGAACAAGGTTACCATCAAGAACAAGTATCCCTTGCCAAGGATTGATGATTTGTTTGATCAGCTTCATGGAGCCCGGGTATTCTCTAAGTTGGATTTGCAGTCGGGGTACCATCAGCTGAGGATGAAGACAGAGGATATCCCGAAGAC
Source organism: Agave tequilana (assembly GCA_038442645.1). Lineage (NCBI taxonomy): Eukaryota > Viridiplantae > Streptophyta > Magnoliopsida > Asparagales > Asparagaceae > Agave > Agave tequilana. The sequence goes on along the minus strand of JAVJIF010025294.1, from coordinate 30,706 downwards.
GGCATTCAGGACCCGTTATGGCCACTATGAATTTCTAGTTATGCCTTTCGGAGTCACCAATGCCCCTGCAGTTTTCATGGATTTGATGAACCGAGTGTTCTCGCCCTACCTGGATCAGTTCGTTGTTGTCTTCATAGATGACATCTTGATCTACTCCAAGAGCAACAAGGAGCATGCAGAACACTTGAGGATTGTGTTGCAGACCCTCCAGCAGGAGCAGCTTCATGCCAAGAGAAGCAAGTGTGACTTCTGGTTGGACAGTATAGCCTTCCTTGGGCACATTGTTTCAGCAGAAGGAATTTCAGTGGATCCCAGCAAAGTCCAAGCAGTGAAGGATTGGCCTATTCCGGAGACGGTGACTGAGATTAAGAGTTTTCTTGGGCTAGCCGGATATTACAGGCGCTTTGTCCAGGATTTCTCTAGGATTGCAGCTCCGTTGACCAAGCTCACCCGGAAAGGAGAGAGGTACATATGGACAGAAGAATGTGCTTTGGCATTTGAGCAGTTGAAGCAGAGACTCATTTCAGCTCCGATCTTGAAGACTCCCTCAGGGAGAGGAGGGATGGTCATATTCAGTGATGCATCAGGGAAAGGCCTGGGGTGTGTGCTTATGCAACATGATCATGTTATAGCATATGCATCTAGGCAACTGAAGACTCATGAGCGGAATTACCCAACTCATGACTTGGAGCTGGCAGCTGTGATATTTGCATTGAAGATCTGGAGGCATTATCTTCTGGGAGATAAAGTGCTGATATACACGGATCATAAGAGCCTCAAGTATATTTTCTCACAGAAGGAGTTGAACATGAGGCAGAGGCGGTGGCTGGAGCTGATGGCAGACTATGATATTGACTTGCAATACCATCCAGGCAAGGTCAATACAGTGCCGGATGCACTGAGCAGGATGCTAGAGAATAAGGTGCTTGTCCAAATCACTCAGCAGAAGGAGTTGATTCAGGACATTATCAGATTGGACTTGATGTTGGTTCGAGGAGCTGAGGAGGCAGGACAGTGCATGGCTTTGCAGATTCAGCCAACCTTGATAGATGAGATCAAGGAAGCTCAGAAGGAAGATCCCAGATTGCAGCAGTTCCGAGCTCAGGTAGAGGCTGGATTGAGGACTGATATCAGTATTCATCCGGATGGTGCCTTATATTTTGGTAGCAGACTTTGTGTTCCCCAAGGAGAGGTTCGGCAGAAGATTTTGGCAGAGGCTCACAGTTCAGCATATTCCATACACCCAGGGGGAAACAAGATGTATCAGGATATGAAGAAGCAGTTTTGGTGGAATGCCATGAAGAGGGAGATAGCCCAGTTTGTTGCCAAGTGCTTGGTTTGTCAGCAGGTTAAGATTGAGCATCAGAGGACGGCGGGACTTCTGCAACCTTTACCGATTCCCGAGTGGAAATGGGAGCACATTACCATGGATTTTGTCACGGCATTACCTCGAAGTCCTAAAGGTAATAATGCTGTGTGGATAATCATTGACCGTCTCACCAAGTCAGCTCACTTTATACCATTCAGGGTGGGACAGTCAACAGAGGTCTTGGCAGACAAGTACTTGAAGGAGATAGTTCGTCTACATGGAGTTCCTGTTAGTATTGTATCAGACCGAGACACCAGATTCAGATCTCATTTCTGGGAGAGTCTCCAAGAAAGTCTAGGGACTCGTCTGAAATTCAGTACATCATATCATCCTCAGACAGACGGACAATCTGAGAGGACTATCCAGATTCTTGAGGATATGTTGAGGGCCTGCATGATTGAATTCCAGGGATCATGGGAAGACCATCTTCACTTGGCGGAGTTTTCTTATAATAACAGTTATCAAGCAAGTATCAAGATGGCACCATTTGAAGCATTGTATGGGAGGAAGTGTAGATCACCGATTTGTTGGGATGAAGTCGGTGAGAGAAGACTTTTGGGGCCAGAGATTCTGATTCAGACAACAGACAAGGTCAGGATTATCAGAGATCACCTCAGGGCAGCGCAGAGTCGGCAGAAGAGTTGGGCAGACACACTGAGAAGGCCATTGGAATTCCAGACAGGAGATCATGTATTCCTGAAGATATCACCTACCAAGGGAGTAATCCGGTTTGGTACTCGTGGGAAGCTTAGTCCGAGATATATCGGCCCATTTGAGATTTTGGATCGAGTGGGAGATGTGTCTTATAGATTGGCATTACCGCCATCTTTGGACGGAGTTCACAATGTTTTCCACGTGTCACAGTTGAGGAAGTATGTGAAAGATGATAGCCATATCCTGGATCACTCCGAACTGGAACTACAACCGGATTTATCATATCAAGAGCAGCCGATGGCCATTGTGGATAAAAGTGTCAAGACATTGAAGAACAAGGCTATACCATTAGTGTTGGTGTCTTGGAACAGGCATGCACCGGGAGAGGCCACGTGGGAGCGAGAAGATGTCATCCGTGAGCGTTACCCTCATCTCTTCACAACTTGATTGGTAAGACTCTTCCTTCTTATTCCGATTCTTGTTCTTATCCTTATTCTTATCTACCGTTATCTTCCTTCTTGTCCTTATTTATCTGTTCCCTTTCACTTTACGAAAATTTCGAGGACGAAATTTTTGTAAGGTGGGTAGATTGTAATACCCCGTTCCCGGAATACGTACTTAGTTGCGTATTCAGTTTCCCTATCGTATTTTTCCGAATTACTTCCTGTATTCGACCGATTTCAGTTCCAAATGTCATTTTCCTGTACTTGGATTTTATATGATTTTCCGGAATTTTCCTGAAATTAATTAAATATTTTCAAAACCGGTGTCGACCAGTGCCGCTGATCGATTCTCAGATTTTTTATCTTGTAAGCAGTTAGGAATTTCTAGATGGTCCTTCAGGCATTATTCCTTAGAATCATATTTTCAACCTACACTCTTTTTCTGGAGATTTTACGAATTTATGAAAATTCCAACGGAGTCGGTAAATAACTGATTCCGGGATTTTTAGTTTTAAAACCATAAATTATTTCTTCAAACGAATTTTACCATGAGTCTTAAAATCTTATTCTTGATTTTTGGTAAAATTTTCGGGTCATTCCGAAATACTTGAATTTTGGACATTTTTTCAATAATTGCAAATTCCATTTTCCACCTCATGTGCCACCTCAATTCCCACTCACCCTCCCACCTAACCCCACTCACTCTCTCTCTCTCCCATGGCCGGCCAAGTGGCCAAGGAGAGGACACTCACCTCACCCCCTATTTACACAAAACCCCCTCTCATTTCCTTTAATTCCACCCTCTTTGCAAAATCCCAAATCCTATATAAGACTTTCCCTTTACACTTTAATCCTTTTCTTCCTCATTTCTACACAAGTGGGAGAAGCTCTCACCAAACCCTCTTCTTCCTCAACCTAAACCCTAGCTCCAAGAACACTTCAAGACCTTTCCCTCCAGCCCAAGCAACTGAATTGAAGCTTGGATCGTGGCTCACTTCGTCGCCAAGGATCTCATAGGTGCCTTTGACGACTACCCGCTTCCCGGACTCGTAGAGCTTCGATCTAACGGTTCCAAGTGAGTATTTCACTCACCAAGACTTGAATTAGCCCTAGAACACTTGTATCTACACCTCTTGTACACCTAGGTCACCAAAAACCATGAATTGAACCATCAAACACAATTTCCAGAAAATCTGTTCTGTCACTGTTTTTCCCAGTATTAGTCGACTTACCCTAAAAACTAGTCGACTAGAACACTTAGCTGAAACTTAGTTTTTCTGGAAGACACAGTATTAGTCGACTTACCCCAAATATCAGTCGACTAATCTTTCCTGGACATAAATCTCAACTCTCTGGAAATCCCTATTAGTCGACTCCTGAATCCTCCTAGTCGACTAATCCTCCCTGGACCAGAAACCCAACTTTCTGTATCAACAGACTTAGTCGACTTGAGTCTCTGTTAGTCGACTAGAGCTCCCTATTAGTCGACTAACCCTTACCCCTAGTCGACTAATTCTGACTGTGTGTCATAGTTAATTTCTGTTCTGAATTTGGTTCTTATGCTTGTTACATGTGTATTATATCTTGCTTGTTCATGCTTCAATACTGATATTACATGACCTATTACTGAATAGATGTATCTCTTGTTACCTCATGACTTGTTATTGCATATTCTTGTATCATGACATGTAAATAGTAAATATCACCACCCATCATGCCACCTCTTAAAACAAAGCATGATACACTTGACTTTCCTATAAAAAGCACCAATTTACATATGGGTCGGGGGAAATATGCGGATATCGATACGTGTTCGTGTTTACAGTGGTAGTAGGTATATTGTACAATCATATTCCGGTCTAACCTGCGGTACACCAGGGGACCGAGGGGAGTGCTTGCTCCCTATTCCTGAATCAGTCATGACTAAGGGCATACATAAGACCCTCCTGAATAGCCTAGCGGCTGGCTTCCGTCACCAAGCAACGGAACAATCCTGGACCGTTATCCCGGGCATGTACGGGGTCCACTGTAAACATAGTTCGTCGATACCCCCGCTGTTTCCAATAACAACCTTGAGTTACTAGGATATGGATCTATGTGTGCTGGGACGCTGGGTCACATAGCTAGATATCACAGTAAAGCAAGTAATAATAATAATAGACCATAGCTATGCATTCATTTCATGCTGACTTCAGTTCTATACGTTTTCCCTACTTGTTGATTTATGTTCGTTATACTGTTCCGGCTTTCCTTATTCATGTACCTTAGCCACTTGGCTGTATTTGTTATTGTTATATGTCTTGATCCCTTGGATTTGCATATTCAGATTCCGAGGCTTGGGTCGAAGTGGAGCCATCCACCGAAGATCAGGCTTTCTTTAGTGAGCAGGCAGATTAGCTCCGGTCCTCGTGCCAGACTCTCTCCTTTTGACTCACGAGATCCTCTTTCTACTTGTGAGCTTTTTGTATACGTATTGTATATATTCTTTTGGACTTGGTTATGATGTAATGCACACGTCATGTGTAATACTTTATAATATCCTGTGATAACTTTGTATGTGTACTTCTTGTGTTGGCATATGTATGGATACCACGCTTTGTCGTGTACTCTGTTTCTTGTTGTACTTTTATGCTTAGCGTATATACGTGGGGACAAGTTATGACCTACGTATATACGTCGCAGTGACGTCCCCGTATCCGTGGAATCGGGGCGTTACAACCTGCGACGAATGTGTCTGTTCATCTCTCTTCTTCTTCCTGCACTCGCGCGCCCAGTGGCCCTTCTTGCCGCAGTAGCGACACTCGTCGCCAGCCACGCCTTGGCCGTCGCGACTGGTGTTGCCGCCGCCGCGCCTGCCCCTGTCTCGACCGCGACCGCGCCCGCGGCCACGACCTTTCCTTCCGCTTGACGACGCCTCCTTCGAGCGTTCCGGGCCCCCATTGCCCGTCATCTTGAGACGCGAAGACAGTCGGGCCACCAGCTCGTCCTCCGTCAGGTTCAATTTCGCCAGCGCGTCGCCGTCGCCGCTGCTTCCGCCGCCGAGCCTCTCTTCCGTGGCTTTAAGGCGGCCAATCAATTCGTCGACCGTCACCTCGCTCAAGTCGAGCAAGGTTTCGATGGAGGCGGCGATCTGCTCGAACTTGGGCGGTACTGCCTGCAAAAACTTACGAACGATTTCCTCCTCGGTGTAGCCATTGCCGAGCGTCGCGAGTTGTGTCGAGAGTCGGCAGATACGCACGCCGAATTCGTCCACCGTTTCCCCGTCGCGAAACTTGAGCGCGTCAAATTCCCGCCGGAGCGTGCTCGCTCGCGCCTTGCGAACGCGATCGGCGCCGACGTTGCGCAGCTGCAACGAGTCCCACGCGATCTTCGCTGACGCCTTGCTTGCGATGGTCCCCATCAACTCCGGTGGCACTGCCTTGGTGATCACCTCGAGCGCCATGCGATCTTCGGTGTAATCATCAGTGCCGACGCTCACAGCAAGCCACAGGCCCCGCGCCTGCAACATAACGCGTATGAGTGCCGCCCAATCATGGTAATTGGACTTGGTGAGCATCGGGAACGCCCCGCTGCTGCTGATCTCCTTTGTAACCCGGTGTATGACGAGTCCCCTTAACCCGCCACCGCCGGAGCCGCTTGCGTGCCCGCCGTCGCCTCCCATAGGCGTGTCGTCGTCCAGACGGGATCGACGGAGTGGCGAGGAAGATGAACCACGACGGCGAGGCATTAGTCGCTCTGATACCAATTGATCCGACGCTGGCTCGGATAGCTCTCGAAAATGAAAACTAAACAATGACAGTACACAGGAGGAATTTTTTTGTGGGTGGCTCAAGTGAGTCACCTCTTTTTGTTGTTTTTTATTTATAGAAAAAAAGAAAAAACTGATTCCCAAAAAAATCTCCCGCATTCCACATGAACGTGGGCACTCCTCCACGTTTCACTCACGTTCACTGTGAGTGCCCATGTTCACAGTGAACGTGGGTTCAGTTATTCAAAAAAACTGAAATTACTAACAGATGGTTGATTGGCCGCTGGATCTAGATCTGGTTTGATTTTTCAAAGTTTTGAAAATTTTTAAAAACTTTTTTTTGAAGCTTGCTGTGAGAAAAATGGCGAATGAATCTGTAGGATCAGAGGTCACTCATCTTTTTAATTAATTAAATTTTGCTGTAGTTGCGTGACCCGGGGTCGGCATGAGTCAATTGATTAGTCAAGGCAGTTTCTTTTATCCATAATTAAAATTTCAACTCAAGTCCAGCAATCCGTTGGTTGTTTTCATATATCACCTTACACTATGCCAGCTTGCAAAAATCACGTTAGCTGCCGACAACAGAAGATCTCTATTTGTGTTAGCATTGCAAAAAGAAACAAAAACATCCCTTCATATTGAGATTAACTCTAATCTCAACAGGTAGAGGACGTGACATTTGTGACTTTTGGCTAACTGCGGGACATAAGAGAGCGATGAGATCTAGAATAGTTCATGAAGATTGCGAAACCTCTAGGTTTATGATTAGGGATTGATGTTGTTAAGATTATGTTTGGATAATCTGCCTTCTAGGTGGAGTTGCTCAAATACTTGTATTCCCAAGACTATCCCATCTCTAACGAGAAAATTGCTTTACATGGTGGGGCCCAACAGCTCAAATTGGCGGACTCACCCACACACGACAAAGACAAAGACTCTGATATCAAATTGAAGGACATGAGATACCATCCTAAAAGACTAGCGTAGGTGGAGTTGTCCAAATCGTTATATATCCAAGACCATTCCTATGTCTAGTCGATGTGGAACTATTTGTTCGACCCGAATTTCAACACAATTTTTTGTTTACTTGTTACAGAAATCATTAAATCAAAATGTATCACTAATACAAAATAGGAAGAGTCTAAAACGAGAAAACTACGTCATTCTATTATATTGTGCCAATGACTAGTCCAAACTTCATCACTCAAGATATAACATACGTTGTGCACACTGTTGAATCCAACAAAACAATGGCCGTAAGATAAGTGAATTCAATAACTAATATTATAGTTATTAACCGTTAGATGCTTAATCAATTGTATGATATCTTCTATATCATGCCAAAATGCCCAATCAATAGTGAGATATCATACTATTTATTGGGCATTTTGGCTTGATATCTTTTATATCAACATAAAATGCTCATATGCTCTAAAAATGCCTTAATTCCTTTTTGCTCTGTTATATTATATTCATGATGATTTGTGATATTCTCATTGTGGCTTATCAAAATTGTTTCTTGCTTGCTTTCATAGGTGCAAAGGTGAGGGTGCAATGCAGAACCAGGACCACTGGTGCAAAGACCTGCAACTTTGATGGTGTGACTGACAAGACCGGAACCTACAAGATCTTGGTTGAGGATGAGCATGAGCACGAGATATGCGAGTCTGTGGCTGTGGAGAGCCCAGACCGCCGATGCAACAAGATCGTTGCTGGCCGGGAGAGGGCTCAGGTATTCCTCACCCGCAACAATGGCCTTGCCTCTGACACTAGGTACGCCAACGCCTTGGGTTTCGAGAAGGACACTCCATTGGCCCTCTGCGCTCAACTCATGAAGCAGTACGAGGAGTACGAAGTTTAAATCAGAAGTTTATATTGCTTGAGAGATTTTCACCAGGTTTAAATGTATTTAACTGCTAACCTTGGTAATAATGCTGATTTTATTGTTGGGGAATTGATTGCAGTTGAATTTGTTTGTTAAATTTGGTACTATGTGGTCACCTGTTGTGGCTTTAAAACAGTTTACTTTTTACATTTGGCAGCTTGAGTTTCTTGATGGGATTTTGTTGTCATTTAGGCAGCTCCTGCTAATGTCTTATTGCTTGACAAAATTTTCCTGCAATGTTGTTATTCATTTGGTCTTTATAATATGGATTGGATTTGTGCAAGTACCCCCCAAAATTTCTCCATGTATAAAAACGCAGCCCTAATTTCTGGCTGTGCGTCACTCTCTGAAGCCCAACTATAATAATGAGCGGAACGCCTGTCCTCAACTGCTATTTAAGCCTCTTCTTTCTCTCCCTCCTCGCTCAACTGCTCTGATGACTGATCCTTATTGCAGTAAATGTAAGATCTCTCAAAACCCTTCTCTCTTGTTCATTCAAAACTTAAAATTCTTCCAGAGATTTGTGCCTTTAGAATTTGGCGTTTCTAAAGAATTTATATGGGTATTCTATTTAGGAACCTTTTCTTGATTCTAGAATTTGACAAATCCTCTGAAAGTTTTCGTTTGTTCATTGTGTTTGGTGCTTCCTTTACCTTTTGGGTTTCCTTTTCTTTATGATTATGATGCGCCAGAGATGAAATTTGATATGGGTTTTTGTTGAAATGGACAAAAAGTTGATTTGGCTCTAACTTGTAACTGTTTATTTATGATTTTGATGTCAAAATGGAATAATTGATCTCTTTGAAGGATATGTTGAGTAATCTTGAAAGCTTTTCATTGTCCTGCTAAGTTCTCGATGTGCCACATAAATTTTAGTTTTGTATTGTGTTGAATTTCATCTGTCAATGGTACACTAATCATTTTTCTTTTTCCAATGCAATGTGTGAAATATGAAGTTAGAAGATGAAGAATAATTCCTGAGCTGACTACTTTTAGCTTTGTTGGGGAATAACGATTAATTTTTTTTGTGCTATAGAAAGTGTTATATCTGTTTGAAGGAAGCAGGTAATTTTTCAGTCTTTCTCCTCCTTGGAAATTTGGGGTTCTAAAAGATTAATAGTTGGATATCATAACAGAATCCTTTTCCTCTTTGAACTGAAGGTAGGTATACTCATGGCTGTTGACTAGTTGGTTGATGAAAGATTAATGTCGTATTAATAGTTTCTGAATGATTTGAGAAATTCCCATGTGGGTACCTTGTTTTTGTGAATTTCTTTGATGTGTGTGGGTTTCTTTTTCTTTTTTGCTTTGGTTCTTTTATTTATTAGTGACATAATAGGAATGTGTGCATTCTGATATGGGGTTTAGATAAAACTTATATATACACACACAGAGGATTTGAACCTGAATTCTTCCAACTCAAATGTTACCCTCTGACATTCGAATATAAGATTCAAGCTGATTTATATTATTTTAAATATTTATAAATTAAAAATCAAATATTTTGAATATTTTTTCCCATTCATCAAGCAACGCAAAATGGACGGCTGAAAATAGTGAGTTGATTAGATCTATATCTTTAGACATATAAATTCTTGATTTGGTCATTTGATTATGATCTAAACATTTAAAAACCCCTACAAATCAATTTTTTTTAGGTTTCAACATTCTACACCATTAAACTAAATAACTCACTGTTTAGCCCAGCCATTTTTTTCCTTTACTTGACGCATGAGTAAAAAATATTCAAAACACTTGATTTTTGATTTATAGATACTTTAAATAAAATAAATCAATTTTAACGGAGTGAATCTTGTATTCGAATATCAGATGTTGATATTTGAGTAGAAAAGATTAGACCTCAAATCCGTGGAAGGACACAATCTATATACACACACTCTTAAATTGCCTCGTCCACTCCATTCGAATACAGTATCCGCTCCATTGAAGTTGATTTATATTATTTCAAGTATTTATAAACTAAAAATCAAGTGTTTTAAATACTTTTTGCTCATGCATCAAGCAGGGAAAAAAATAGACAGCCTAAATAATGAGTTGGTTAGTTTAATGGTGCAGAACATTTAAAACCTGATAAAAATTAACTTTTAAGGATTTTTAAATGTTTAGATTATAATCAAATGGCCGGAACGAGAATTTACATGTCTAAATATATAGATCTAATCAACTCACTAATTTCGGCTGTCTATTTTGTGCCGTTTGATAGATGGACAATAAGTATTCAAAATACTTAATTTTTGATTTATAAATATTTGAAATAATATAGATCAACTTTAACGGAGTGAATTTTCCATTCGAATGTCAGAATATTGTATTTGAGTCGGAAGAATTCAGGTTTAAATCTTTTTGAATGGACACAAGTCTATTTCATAAAAATGCTCATTATAATAAAAATTAGCAAAAAAGAAAAGTGAAAAATACAACAAAGTCGCAACACATTTTCACGAAGTTGCCAACTAAATCCGAATCCCTTTTTGTCAATGCTACAACCATTTCATTTTTCATCCCAAATGCCTCATTTTTCACCATTTTTGGATCCCATCAAACCCCAAAAATCCTTTCTCCTCCTCTTGGACCAGTGCACCACCCTCCCTCAACTCGAACAAATCCAAGCCTCTCTCACAACTTCAGGCCTCATCCAAACTCATACCTTCCTCAATTCCAAGCTCTTAGACATCCTCACCACTAGACTCAGATCCTTTCCTCATGCTCTCCAATCCTCTCCACCTCCCATTTCCACAGCTGCTTCCCCTACAACACTCTCATCAGGGCATTCTCTCTGTCCCCAACCCCCAGCAATGCCCTCCATCTGTTCGGCAAAATGCTCCACCCAAACGCGCCCTGCCCCAACTCCTCCTCCTTCACCTTCGCCCTCAAGGCCTGCGCCCGCTCGCACGCCCACCGGGCCGCGAGGGCAGTTCACGCCCTCGCGATAACCGCAGGCTACGAATCGAGTAGTCACGTTGCGAACACTGCATTGCATGCGTACGCTTCGTGCGGCGACATCGCGTCTGCTCGTAAGCTGTTTGATGCTATTCCTCTGTGCGATACAATCAAATGGAATGCGATGATATCAGGGTACGTTCAGAATGGCCTTTCGAGTGAAGCTCTTGAGCTGTTCGGTCGAATGTGGGCGGCTGGAGTTGTGCCTACTGATGTGACGGTCGTTACCATGCTCTCGGGCTGTGCTCAGACGAAGAGTTTGTCATTGGGGAGGCAAATTCATGGGCTTGTCAGCAAGAAACGGATGCAGTTGGAGAGAGAGATCAATGTGGGCACTGCACTGTTGGACATGTATGCTAAATGTGGGTGCTTGGACTTAGCTAGGCAAGTGTTTGACGCGATGAAGAGCAAGGATACTGGTGCTTGGAATGCTCTTATAGGAGGTTACGTCTCTAATGGCTACTTTCGTGAAGCTCTTCAATCCTTTGATGATTTGCTCTTATCGGGATTGAGCCCCGATGAGCCTACATTGGTTAGCACATTGTGCGCATGTGCCCATTTGGGTGCTCTCGATACGGGGAAGAGGATTCATGTGTATGTGGAAGAGAGGTATCCTCGGCTTGATGCGATACTGGGGACTTCTTTGATCGAGATGTACTCGAAATGTGGGTGTATTGAGATCTCACGACAAGTGTTTGATAGGTTGAAGGAGAAAGACACAATGGCATGGACTTCGATGATAGTAGCGCTCGCAGCTCATGGGCATGCTGAAGATGCACTGGAACTGTTTGATTCAATGACAAAGTGCGGTCTTAAGGCGGATGGGGTCACATTTGTCGGGGTATTGAGTGCTTGTAGGCATGCTGGATTGGTGGAGGAAGGATTGGGTCACTTCAAATCAATGAGGAAGAACTATCTGATAACACCGAGAGTGGAGCATTACGGCTGCATGATAGATCTTTATGGCAGAGCCGGACGTCTAAGGGAAGCCTTAGAGTTGATCGGTTTGATGGAGGTGGAGGCGAACCCGATTATCTGGAGAAGTTTTCTTAGTGCCTGCAGGATAAATTTGGATGTCGAGTTGGCCGAGATCGCGGTGGAGAATTTGGTGAGGCTTCGGTCAGGCCATTGCGGGGACTATGTGTTGCTTTCGAACATATATGCACAGAAAGGGAGGTGGGAGGATGCAAGGAGAGTGAGGAATTGGATGAAGGAAGGAGAGATCAAGAAGAAGCCTGCTTTTAGCTTAATTGAGTTTCCTAATAGATTGGATGAAGACAGGGCTTTGGTTACGGAAGCTGAAGAGGAAGGACTGTGGAATTGGTGAGCATCAATCACAAAAAAAACTTATAATTATCTCTTTACTTCAGTCTTCAGTATTCTTCTTCATATTGATTTGATTGGATTCAGTATAGATTGCTCTTGCTTTCTTCCAAGATTGACATTTTCTTCTGAGTAATGCTTTTCATATACGTTTTTTTGACTTATTCACTGACATATGTAGCACCTAAAGCAAGTGAGATTCATGTCTTCTTGATATTAGTGATATTCAGGAGGGTCTACATTCTTTAGCGTTGAGCTTGCTAGTGAATAAACTCTATGCGAGTATGAAAATTATTTTTCTTTTTTTTTAATAAATATTTTGCAAAATACGGCCATAATTCTCTAATATGAAACTACTTGTACCGGTGCTGTGAAGCATGGGCACTTCTCTAAACCTTCTAGATAATATCTAGAATCTTATTTACAATGCACTCATCACATTAACTATTGCATAAACCTTTTCTCGGAAATAATAATAATAATAATAAGGAGGAGGAGGGTTTAAAAGATCAATTCTCTGAACCTTTTCTCAATTAGCGGTCCTTCGACAGCCAACGAACAAGATGGGATTTGGGTGGGATTTGAGGTAACTTTGAGTGAAGAAAACAAAACATGGCTCTGTGCTATTACATCCCGTGATTGGTGTCCCATCACCTGCAGTAGAGTATCCCTCATCTATAGCTTATAGGATATGGATATTGGCCCATTCCTCAGAGAGAGCCGTTGCGGGGGCACAAAAAAAAAAAAAAAAAAATCCCAAAAAACAAGTTAGATTTCCGCCAAGATTTCTTTTATCTTCATGTGAGATTATAATATGTGCTGAGCCGAAAGATTGGTACTTTGAAAGCAATAAAGTAGAGACACAGGGTGCAGGAGGGCGTCAGAGCACAGGGAGGGGGGGGGGGGAGAGAGAGAGCAGATATCTTTGTTTTCTCACTCAGAGAGAGAGAGCAGGTATCTTTGTTTTCTCACTCTTTAATTTTCTTTATTAATAAAACTTCTCGTAACTCTAGGCGTTGTTACTTTCCCATTTGTCTCATTCGCAACCTTTTACTTGTTTCTCTCTGCTAACCGTTGGCGTTTGTTTCACGAGCGTTCTCTTCACTGACCACAGTGGCAGCCGAATGTGGATGTGGGTTTTTGTAATTTTTGGTAATTGGAGTTTTGGGGGAAACGAAGGAGAGATCTTGGCCTCCACAGATTGCTTGCAGTGGAAAATTTGACCTTTTGATCATTTCTTTGTTGTGGTTTCTGGGTTTTTGGCTTCGCGATTTGAAAGTTTGGAAGAAGAAGAAGAACCAAGAGGAATCTCTTCATCTGCTGAGGCTTTTTGAAGAGTTTTCTTCACCTTTTTTCAGAATTAGAGAGCTTGCAAGTAAAGAAAGCTTCACCCTTTTAACATTAAAGCTAATTTCTCTTGGTTTTTTTAACTTGCAAGGAGGCTGCTGGCTCTCTTGAAGTCAGTTCTGACTTGAAGCTAAAGTGCTACTGAAGTAGAGGACGAGCTTCCCATTTGAGAACTGTTCAAGGGTAAAGAACATTTGGTAGGAAAGAGGTATTTCAATTTTGGTCATTCAAGATAAATTTGTTGATTCCATTGATAAATTTCTAGTAAGACTCCTATGTTCCGAGAGCAAATCAGAGTTATTACTTTAGTTCCATTTCTTCTGTGTGCGGCTCTGAAGTAAATAATTTCTTTTATGGGTTTCTTTTTTTCTCCCTATTTAAAAAGTTCAAATTACCTTCCCGATTCCAGAAGAAAATTTCAGTGCTTAGTAGTTAGTTCACTCTAAAACGTAGGAAAACCAATAGATCTTGATGCCCAATGGGCGTTCCCAGCTCCAAACCTTCTAGCAATGAAGCTCTAGTGCTCTGCAGAGAGCGTACCCGATACATCAAACAAGCAATTGATTCAAGATATGCCTTCTCAGCAGCTCATCTCTCTTATATCCAATCCCTCAAAAGTGTAGGTACTGCTTTAAGGCGATTCGTAGAGTCTGAGATTTCAACTGAACCATCAACATTAACCTTAGAACATGATAGAACTCCATCAAGATCCTCTTACGCATCTTCTTCTTCTCTGCAAATCACCGAACAACTTAGTTCTCCATATGCTAGAAGTCCATTACCTCCTCGGTTGTCCAATGTGAGTTACATGTGGGCATCAGGTAATGCTGCTATGACTGTTGCCATAAATCCATCAGCAATCAGTTCTGTCAAAGAGGAGGAAGTTGATTCCTCTTGGGACTTCTTTGATCCAAGTGACAAAGGTGAGAATTTTTCTGGCCAGGATTTTAGTCAGTCATCAGAACTAGTTCCTCTTGTGGAAGAGAATTTGAAGAAATCTTGTAAAAGTGAAGAGGAAATTAAATTTGGTGTTGACAAGTCGCTGGAAGCTTTGATTGGAATGGCCTCGGGTGAGTTGCATGGATCAAGTATGGTGAAAGGTGAGATGGAGGGAGATGAGCTCTTTGCCGAAAGGGAGGATGCCTCAGAATTCATCACTCACAGGGCTAAAGACTTCGTATCGAGCATGAAAGATATTGAGCATCGGTTTCTTAGAGCAGCAGAATCTGGCAATGAGGTGTCAAAATTGCTGGAGACCAGCAAGATAAGGCTCCACATTGCAACTGAGATAATAGGTGAGTTTATCGCCTGTGAAATGATTTCAATAGTCTTCTATTTCCACAGCTTGTCCTAATCTTTGAAGTTATTATATTTCAACTGATTACAGATAAATCACCATATTGTCGATTTCTCTCGACCTTCCATGAAGTCTGCTGTAAAGCTGAGACCAACTTTAAGAATGGTACTTGTCTAATTGTTATTTTTTAAAATCAAAATAACTTCTTTGTTTTTTGGCTTGTAAACTTAGCATGTCTAATTTATGTGACTGTACTGTAGAATCAGGCCAGAAGTTGGCAAAAGTTATCACTTGGAACCGCTCAGTCTCATCTCTATCATCATCATCCAAAACTCCTCTTGGACCAGCATCAGAAGACGGCGGCTATGAAAGCAATTGCAGTTTTGTTGAAGAGTTTTGTATGATTTCAGGAAGCCATTCATCCACGTTGGACAGACTCTATGCATGGGAGAGAAAACTTTATGATGAAGTAAAGGTATCTTATTTCAATACCATATAAACTGTTCTTTATTGTTTTGCAGAGGATGTAGTATGATTGATAGCCAACTTTTCCTCTAATAACTACTATTGATTTTTTCTGTACTTGTGCATTTATCTCTGAAAAGGGACACAACTTCTTGTGCTGTGCACATTACAGTTATTGCACATTTTAAACTGTATGGATGGGAGAAAAAACTTTATGATTAAGTAAAGACATCTTGTTTTGATATCTAATATGATTTGTACCATTTTTCATTGTTTTATAAACCCTGCCAGACCCGATGACGGCTAATTTTCCATTTAAGAACTGCTGCTACTGCTACTCATGTTCTATTTTATATCACCTTTCACGCACAATTGGTGAATATTCTGAAACTGACATGGAGAACTTGATAAACTCTAACAATTTGTCATACATTACTGGCGCATATATACCATAGGAAATACAGAAGCTGGAGGAACCTAGTTTGTTATTTAACATGGTGACTCGTGAAGATTCATTTTTCGCTTGAGGAAATGATGGATCATAGTGATAGACAACAACAAGATAGAAGAATGTTGAAATCTTGCGAAATGAAAATGTGGCTGGATCACTTTGGCCTCGTCCGATAGCCTTGTGTAAAAGCAGTCTCATGTCAAATAATTTTTGAACAACTCTTGTCTAACGTCTCCTCATCTTCTAGCCAGATATCAAATTTTGGAATCATCTGTGAAGAAATATTCATGAAGGATTTGGAAAGGACAAGCTCTTTTTCACATAAAGTTTAGGGAGACATAGTTTTGAATTCTTATATCTCCTATGTAAATAATCTTTGCTACTAAATGTGCTCACTCAAGCTACTTGCCTAAAGTGAATTCTCAGTGTATTCTGTTTCTATCTCTACAGGCTCTTGACTCTATAAGGAAGGCATATGATCAGAAATGTAAACAAATACGACACCAGTTTGCAAGGAATTTGAATGCTCAAGTAATTGACCAAACTCGGGCTGTTGCAAAAGATCTATATTCACAAATAAGGGTGGCCATTCAAGCAGTAGATTGTATATCAAAAAAGATCGAAAAGATGAGGGATGAAGAATTGCAACCGCAACTGTTGGAGCTTATGCAAGGGTATATTTCTATGAACTACTAAAGCCATCCATTTATTACAGTTGAATTGCATAATTAAATATAAGAAAGATCGAAATCTATGTAACCAATTAGTTTAAAATTTGCATGTGGAAATAACTATTTCTAAGATATTTATTATTTGAGATTGAGTTGGCCAACATCAATTTCCAGTGTGTGTTTCTTTGTGTTTCTTTCTCACTGTTATCCAGACTTTCAGTATGCATATCTGAATTTTGAATACCACTAGTGTCGAATGAGTCACCAGTGATCATTTGATGGCCATAAAATCACAACAGACAATATGGACTTTGTGGTTTTTTCCTGTCTGCATGTTTCCCTGAGATCTTATGAGAAGACAATGTAGGAATCCTTACATACAAAAAACCCCATGCTTTTCATAGTCATATTGGAATCTGAAATATATAAAATCATAGAGACTACTGTGTGTTCTCTTGGAGAAAACATGCCTCATAGTTGAGGAAACTGCTATTTCACAATGTAAACTGAGAACTACATACTTATCTTAATAAATCTCTGAATAAAAATGTACATATTTTACTTCCTATATATTGTCTTCAAGGCTTGTGCATTTAGTAAATTATAGCTTTACTTGACCCCACACTTGTTTTTCCTTGGAACATATAAATGTAATAGCTTTAGCAAATGTGAATCTTTTATGAATTACCTAAATTTGCTCACATTCAAAGATTTAACCAGAAGTGTGCAAATAACCTCATACCGTACTCAAAATGCATTTATTATCTTAGATTTTGATTTAGATTTCAATCCTTTAACCGCCATTGAACAATCTGATTTTACATATAATGCAGCACACATATATGTTACCCATTGACACCATTTATGGTCTGAGTTATGCATATATTCTAAATAGATAAATGCATATGTGTATACCTCCATGAGTCTGCCCATACATGTATGCATGCCTGATTGATGCACATATGCAAAAAGACATGCTCCATCACAAAGACATGTATGCATGCCTGGTAGATGCACATACACAGAAAGACACGTACCCATGCCTTGTAGATGCACATTCACAGAAAGACATGCTCCATCACAAAGACATGATGCATGGATGCGTGAATAAAAGCACCTAATGTATGCAGTGAATGCTGATATATATGGCCATGTATAAACATATACACATCCATCACATGCAATTAATGGATTCGTTGCCATCATTATTTGAGCTTCACACAGTCAGTGCTCTCTCTCATTTCAGTTCAATCCCCTGGTGAAAAGAAAATACTTGGTGCACTCATGCAATAGCCTTCTTAAATATTTAATGAGAAATCTCATTGCACTCACTCATCTATAATGATCAATCATTTTGATAAGCTTATCAGGATGTTGTTTAATAGTTATTCTAGTTACTTTTTTCATACTCTATCTAATCTTTTATAGTCATCTATATTTATACGGTTTGTTATGTCCTCTCTAGGCTGATTAGGATGTGGAAAGCCATGCTGGAATGCCATCATACACAATTTATCACCATCTCTTTAGCCTACCATGTTATGAGCTCACAACCAGTGCGTCGCAATGAATCCTTCAACCAAGCCCTTTCCCACCTCCTTGTCGAGACCAATTGTTTTGCCTCCAGCTTTGTGAACTTGGTCGAGGCCCACAAGTCTTACATTGGAGCTCTTAACTATTGGATTCACAAGTGCATCTTGAAGCCCCCGGAAAAATCCAAGGCCAAAGGAAAGGCAGCCTTCCATCCTCACCGGTCCCTTTCTCTTCCACCTATATTCATCCTCTGTCAGCATTGGTTGAATGGAGTCAAGTCTCTTCCTTCTGAGGAGCTCCACGATTCTGTCAAAGGCATTGTCTCCATCTTACACAGCTTGGTTGATCAACAGACAGAAGAAAGGAGGGATGAAGTTGAAGATAGTGAGGCAGAGAAACTTCGTTGGGGCTGGAGCTTGGATGGTCTGCAGACAGGTTTAACAAGGATGTTCGACCGACTGGCAAAGTTCTCCGAAGCATCACTGAAAGCTTTTGAAGAGGTAAGACAGGCAAATGAGACGGCTTGCATCCAGTACTATGCTATAGGAAAATGAGACTGCTCGAATCAAGTTCCCTCCTTTTGAACAGCTATGTGCAAAGAAATCCAATAGATTCGAGTTTTGGATGTGTTGCATATGCTTGATTTGGCTAAGTTTGTCAAGCATCAGGAACTTTTTGCAAGAATTAAGGCAGGCAAAATGAGACACATCGTCAAATATTATACTAATGCAGAAGCAAGGCAGTGATATTGTGTAATTGTATATGCATTTGGTTCATGTATAATTTATCTTGTAACACAGTGATATTTTGTACATAGATAAAAAAAAAAGATTTAGCAGGAGGTCATTATAAATAATCAGATTGGAAGGTTATAGCTTTGAGTGCTTGCATTAGTAAAGGTCATGATATGTTGTATGTGCATTAGATTTGGGATTTCTACTTGATAGCGAATTGAATGCTTCCTTGTGTATGGAAATATGCTTGAGGCTTTTTGGACTGTATATTGCATCTCAGAAATAATCAGCTACCCTCTCATAATTCCTCTCTTCTGCATCTCCTCCCACAGACCCATAATGTAATGTCAATATCGTCTCCCTTGTGTTATTAATAGAACGAGGCTCATTCTTGATCAAATCGTCAAACAAGTGCAGGCTGCGTTTCTGCAAGGAAGATAGATCACAAATGTTCGAGTCATGCCAAAGGAAATCTTGAGAAGCTTGGAGAGTAGAGCTTCTCCTCATACAGTAGCAAACTAACAGATGTGCTTTGCTAGCTGCAACCACAATACTCAGGCTGACAAAGATTGGTTTTTGCATGCAAAAATTAATGATCTGATGAGAGGAACATATGTATGAGAAATGCTAGTGAGTATAAGATGACAGTTTCTACAAAACTTGAATATTCCAATCCAACAATCCTTATCCTTGATTTTCACATAATCAGAAAAGAATTATTGATGAATATTAAGTGATATCAAGACAAGCAATAAAAGAGGGAAAAAGAAAGCTCTTATGAAAGAATTCATCATGAGGACTTTATCTAGTATTCCGACAGCATATTGATCCAGTTCCTTTCTTTCTCCTCACTTGAACATACCAAGTATTTTCCATATGTAAGATCATGACATATCATACAATTTTTTTTCCCCTGCTGTTTTTTAGTACATAAGTGTGGTTTATTCATAAATCACTTACTTGTATCTTAAATTGAACATACAGTCTTCCATAGAATCTGATTACATTCTATCAGATAATGCACAGCTTTATTTCTTCAAAGTTTTAGGGTACAAGCACTAGAGAAGAACAGTTGCAGCATCTTGAGCTCTTGCTGCAGTTGATCTTTCTCTTAAAGTTTTCACTCTTTCCAAAATTTGGTGAATCTCAAGTGATATTAGTTCAAGAACTCGATACTCTTCAAGACTAGAATCCCACATATTGGGTATAGAGAGAATAAGATTCTGATGACATTCCGATAGGTGCACGGGTGACATGATCTGGAAAATCAAATGCGTCTACAAGCTCCCTCGCAATCCCCCTCACTTGGAAGCTGAGGTAGTCAGTAAGTTTGTGGATTGCCTGAAAGCATTATCACACCACGACAGTTCAGTTAAAATCTGAGCAAAATTTAGTTGGTGCATTTGGGTAGCGGTGGGAAAGGAGAAAACCTGCTTCCTTAGAAACAGGCCTTTCTAAACTAAAAATTTAAGGGAAAAAGAGAACAATTTTTCGAAGGATGACCGTTTTGAATTAACATACTTTTCTTTCCATTTTTCTTTGGGAACTAACATATTTTTTTCCCCAATGCAAACACTTTAAGGGGGGAAAAAATTGAGAACTTCTCTACATTTACAATACGTTTAATCCAATGAACATGGGTTTTGGTAGATCTCGTTTTTAGTAAGTTTATTTGTTTGGTTAATAAGGGGGAAAAAATGAGAATTGGTTTTTCATATAGGACGAAAAAATGAAAGCTTATGCTTTCCGTCCATTAATGGTAAAAAGCAAAAAGCAAAAGAGCTTTAGGAAATCCAAAGGTAAATATTCAATTTTTCAAAACTAATGGTTTTCTTAGAAATAAGTCATCAAGTCATAGAAATTTCTACAGAACCCATCTTCCCTTTCATAGGAAGCATTGTGTTATGCTGTCTACTCCATTTCTAATTTCTTCTTTGCTTCCTAGTAAGTTTCCATGTCCAGAAACAAAATTACCAAATAGACCTTAAGGCATTCAACTTATACGTTACAATAGAATCCCTAGCATCCAAATGCAAGTTAAGTAACTTATATACATTTAGAGCCTGTAGAGCAAACCTTGAACAGGTAAGATATTATGTTATTACTAAAATACCTTAGCTTTATTAGGAGCTACATAATCCACATTACGGTAAGCGCCAATGTCCTTCCAGATCCGATCCAAGGCATAGAGGTCGCAAACTAGCTTCAGAACCTCACGAGTATTGTCATCAGGACAGCTGCAAAAGGAGAACAGGAATTATGCCAGGAAAATACATGAAAAATCTGGTCTAAGTTCATAAATATTAAGATTTTTCCTTAAAACAGCCTCAATGAACTTGGCAAGAATGATCGACTCAATGTGTGATTCTGCAAGCGTGAGCAAATGGTTCAAGCATCTGTTCCATACACCAAAACTTCCAAGTGTCTTACTATGTTTGCGAAGCCGTTCCGCAGCACTTTGGAGCAATCTAGATGTTCGGTACTGTAAACATAAAAACCTTTATTGTCCGAATTGCCAATATATATAGAGTTAATTTGCATGATACTGGTCATTTTATAAAGAGAAAAAAAAATATTTTGATATATGTTTTTTTTTTTTCAAACTTGGTTTCTTGACATAATGCTTTTGGAATAGCACTGAGCACATATGTATCTGTTTACTTTCATGAACAAATAGTTGGTTTTGTACTTTTGAGCCAAGCAAGCAGTTAACCTACAGCTCTGTTTACTCAGCAATAGCTCATTTGAGCAAAATGAACCAGTTAACGAAAACTGTATACATAACATGATAATTTCAAGTTGAGTTTGATCAATCTATCTATCTATCTGTAAGGTCATTTTGTAATAACTGACGGAATTCGGTAGTCTCATAACTGATAACTATCTATCACGATCAAGTTACTTGAATAATTAGAGTTTCTTATGCTCAGAGTCGAACTCCAGCAGTCCTCAACCTGACAACACACTTTCCATCTAAAATTTGTTTTCACATCTAACTGTTCAATTTCTAGATCGAGAAATGCAGCAAGACCTAAGATAAGCCGAATGGATGGCATCTTCATAACATGAGAGAAATTTCATCATAGTCAATACCTTGTTTTGGGCTAAAACCTTTCACCACTAGGCGAGCTTTGTACCTGGCTTGACCATTGCTTTCATTCTTGACCTTGAAGATCCATTTATTCTTCAAAGATTTTCTGTTCTTTTGGCAGCTCCATCAGATCATATGTTGGTTGTTATGCAAGGAATTGATCTCCTCTCGTATAGCTTTCTTCTACTTGTCCTTGTGCTCATGAACTTGTACTTCATGAAAATTTTTTGGTTCACCTACATTAGTTAGTATACACGGACACTTCTATCATGAAGCTGTGTTGTGTCCGAAATATGTGTCGGATATACATATCGTATGTATTTTAAAAATTTGCCACGTTCCGACGTGTCATGTTCATTTTAACGTTGCCGTGTCGTGCAACATAGTCAGTTACCATGGTGAACTCGGAAGCTGAATATCTAGTTGAGGGTTGTCAGGTTGATGTAAAATCACCTGGATCGCAATCACCTTCAAATCGAATTAAGATTTAAATTGAGAAAAAAAGATAAAATTTGGGTTTCCACCCCTTGCACGGGCTTCTCACCCAAAACTCGAGAGCAAAAGAGACTCAAGAATTACTCAGATAATTTGTGAAAATTTTAATCATTCAATAATTCATTCCAATAGTTTAAGGGGCCTTATATAGGCTTTACAAAAGAGGACTACTGGAAAATAACCGATGTGGTACTAAACGTCCACAAAAGAACAAAAATAAAAGGAAAACAAATAAAGGTAAAAACATCTGCTATCAATAAAGTCTGAAACAAGTCCCATCTAAAGCCATAGAAGACCAGCGCGTCACCTCCTGAAGTATACTCGATCGAACCTGCTCCTGGGCGGTGGCATGATGTCCTCATCAATTCCCCCCGGATGGAAGGAACTCGACTCTGTCGAGTGTGGGGGACAGAACTGCTGTCTGCTGTGATAATGCTCCAGTCGATCAGGATCAAGATGCTGGAGGTCTTCCTCAGTAATCCAAGAATTTTCTGAATCAGGTTTTCCCTTCCACTTAATGAGATAGCGTCTCGTCCCTCCATCTCCAGTAGAGATAATCTGATCATCCAAGATAGAATCTATATGTTCTGTTGCATAGGACATTTTAGGGGGAAGTGGAGGTAGTGGGGGCTCTCAGAAAGAAGGTCTCGGGCTTGGCTCATCCACAAATGGATCAGAAGGGGTATCAAAAGTACCTCGATATGGAACCAAATCCTCAACATTAAAGGTGCAACTAATGCCAAAGTCAGGTGGGAGATCCACCACATAAGCATTTGAATTGATTTTCTTAATAATCTTGAATGGCCCTGCACTTCGCGCGTGTAATTTCTTCACGGTTCCTGGTGGAAACCGTTCGGGTCGCATGCGGACCATCACATAATCTCCGACATTAAAAGACCTTAATCGGCGATGTAGATCTGCAGAAACTTTATAATCAGTATTATTTTTCATTATCTTGTCTCTGACTTCCTCATGTAATGCATGGATATGGGATGCAAATGCTGATGTGGAGTCTGATACCCTAGAATGATGATGAGCCATGGGAATTAAATCAATGGGTTGCCTGGGCTTAAAACCGTTTACTATTTCAAAAGGACTGAGACCCGTAGTCCTATTAATAGATCCGTTATATGCAAATTCAGCCATGGGCAAAATGAGATCCCAAGTTTTTAAATTTTCTCCAACTAGACACCTGAGGAGATTTCCTAGCGATCTGTTTACCACCTCGGTTTGACCATCTGTCTGTGGGTGAAAGGCGGTTGAGAATTTCAGTTTGGTGCCCATCTTATGTCAAAGTGTTTTCCAGAAATAGCTAACAAACTTAACATCCCTATCAGATACCATGGTTTTAGGTATCCCGTGCAACTTTACGATATGATCAAAGAATAAGACAGCAACTCGAGACGCATCTGAGGTCTTGGAACACGGGATGAAGTGAGCCATTTTAGAGAATCGGTCAACTACCACTAGGATAGAATCATGCTTTTTTTGAGTTTTAGGCAGTCCTAGTATGAAGTCTAGGCTCACGTCTTGCCAGGGGCAATTAGGTACAGGAAGAGGAGTGTAAGGTCCGGCAATCTGCTTTTGTTGCTTGGCCAATTGACACGTGCGACATTGGCTAACTACTTTAGAAACATCTCTTTTCAGACTCGGCCAGTAGAATCGGTGTTCAACGGCCTCAATTGTCTTGTTCTGGCCGAAATGTCCCGCCAGACCTCCAGCATGTAGTTCCCAAGAGAGAAAATCCCTGAGGGACGTACGGGGAATACACAACTTACGGAATCGGAAGAGATAACCGTCTTGAAGGAGAAAACCGTACATCTCACGAACAGGGCCGTCTCGTAACGTGACATAAATGTTCCCAAAATCGGGACATGATTCATACTCCTCCTTTAAATTCTCAAATCCAACCACTTCTGTGCTCATTGCCACCAAGATCGTGACACGTCGACTCAGCGCATCAGCGACCTTATTCTCGATGCCTGCTTTATGTTTGAGAACAAAAGTGTAATCCTCCAAGAACTTCACCCATTTGCTATGCCTCGCGTTTAATCTCTTCTGGGAGTTGAGATACCTTAACGCTTCGTGATCTGAGTATAACACGAATTCCTGTGGCAACAAATAATGTCTCCAGTAGCGCAACGCCTGTACAACCGCATAAAATTCTTTATCATAAGTGGAGTAGCGTTGACGGGCATCATTTAATTTTCGTTGAAATAAGCAACCGGGTGGTTTTCCTGACTCAGTACACCACCTATTGCTAGTCCCGATGCGTCGCAAGTTACTTCAAAAGCTTTTGAAAAATCAGGGAGACGCATTACAGGAGCTTCCATCATCATCTTCTTTATTTCAGCGAAAGCTTTGGAGGCAGCAGGAGTCCACTGGAACACCTCACTCTTTAAACAGTCGGTGATAGGTGCCATGATAGCACTAAAATTCTTGATGAACCGACGGTAGAAAGTGGCTAACCCGTGAAAACTTCTGACTTCCCTGATCGTCCGGGGTTGTGGCCACTCGGTTATTGCCTTCACTTTCTCAGGGTCTGCGGAAACCCCCTCGGAGGAAACCACAAATCCTAGGAAGATAACCCTGTCTATACAAAAAGCACACTTTTTTGGATTTGCATAAAATTTCTCAGCATGGAGTGTGCAGAGGACTTGCCTCAGATGACCCACATGTTGCTCCGGGGTTTGGCTATAGATCAGTATGTCATCAAAATAGACCACCACGAACTTACCGATAAACGGTAGAAACAATTGGGTCATTACTCTCATGAAGGTGCTTGGAGCATTGGACAGTCCAAATGGCATAACCAACCATTCATATAACCCATCCTTAGTCTTAAATGCGGTTTTCCATTCATCCCCGGGTCGGATTCTAATTTGATGGTACCCGCTCTTAAGATCAATCTTGGAGAAGATTGTGGCACCTGACATCAGATCCAGCATATCATCAAGACGGGGAATAGGGAAACGGTACTTGACGGTAATTTTATTGATTGCACGACTATCCACACACATACGCCATGTGCCATCCTTCTTTGGCGCCAAAAGTGCGGGAACCGCACATGGACTCAAGCTCTCTCTGATGAACCCCTTGTCAAGTAGTTCATCTACTTGCCGTTGCAATTCCGCATGTTCAGTTGGGTTCATTCTATAATGGGGCAAATTTGGTAAAGTTGCTCCTGGGACTAAGTCAATAGCATGTTGAATGTCTCGCATAGGGGGCAACTCACCTGGAAGATCTTGTGGGAGGGTTTCGGAAAACTCCTCCAGAATTGGCTTGATGTGCTCAGGAATCTGCTCCTCGATATCCCGGCTAGCCTCTCGAGCCACGAGAGCATAACAAGTAGAGCCATATTGCAAGCTCTTTTCAATTTGATCGTGGCTAATCAAATTCATTTCCATCTTACCTTTGCCCTTATCAACCCTTTTTTTTGGATTTATAACGTCCACTTTATCTTTCCCTTTATCAGCCTCTTTCTCTCGGGTTGGCGGCTTCGGTTGATTTGGCATAATCTTCACCTTTTTCCCATTATGGACGAACGAACACTGATTGGTACGTCCATGTATGGTCACATCTAGGTCAAATAACCATGGTCGACCCAAATGATATGACCTACATTCATGGGTAGTATGTCACACCACACATTTTCTGTGTATGTGGCAAACTGGATGGGAATTTGACATCTTTCTTGAACATCGATAGATGTAGCATCGATCCATGTAACCTTGTAGGGGTTTGGATGCTTCACCGGTGTCATCCTCAAGGTGGTGATTAACTTTGACGCCACAGCGTTGATGCAGCTGCCACTATCCACTATTACCTTGCAGTTCTTATTGTCAATTTTTGTGCAAGTTTGGAATATGGCAGTCCTTCTCCAGTCGTTGAGTGATTCTGGCTGGGTTAAAGTACATCTAACCACTCCTAATTGGGTGCGAGCTACACTAGGAGGTAAGCTCGTCACTTTCACAGTTCGGATGCACCCATTAAATTCATACTCTTCGACAGAGGCATCCGAGTCATCGTCTTGTTGGTGCACCACTTCTTCTCCATCATCCTCTCCTTCTATATCTTCAATGGGAACTTCGACAAAGAGGGTTTTGGTTTGACTCGGGCACTGGCTGGCAAGGTGACCATACCCTTGACACCTGTAGCATTGGGTTCTAGGGTTGACTTTTCCTGGTTCACTTACCGTTCTCTTCTCGGATACAAAGGGCTTTGCACCAGAAGGACCTGCTGGTTTGACGCTAGAGCTGGAGCTGGTAGGCAGGTTTACTTGGGGTAGGAAGTGTTCGGTTGAAACTTGGCTGGCCAGTAGTGGTGGTTCTAGAGTTGTCCTTAAAGTTACTTCAGTTAAAGTAAGATCCTCTAGACTCATTGTAACGCCCCGATCCTGCGGGTACGGAGACGTTACTGCGACGTATATACGCAGGTCAGAAATACCCTCACGTATATACGCTAAGCATCAGTACAGGCAAGAATCAGAGTACGGAAGCAAGTGGTGCATTATACATTCCAACATATGAGTACAATTACAAAGTTATCACCAGAGGTGATCCAATATTACATGAATATTACATCACCGATATGCGCAATTGCGAGATTACAAGGAGATGTACAAGTGTGAACAGTAAACAAGCACTCACGAGTTTACAAAAGAAAAACTCGGGAGGTACACAGGGGGCCTGGAAGAATAGAGCTCTGAATGGTCTGCTGGAGATCCACGCTTCAGCTGCGCCACTCTGATCAGCAACTGGGAGAATCCACACGCTCCAAGCTCCATGACCTGGACATGAGAATCCAGGGGAGTCAGATGAAACTCCCCAGCGAGTGGTGATACTAAAGCCAAGTGGCGAGCAAGGATAAGTATAAGTAAGGCGATAAACCAAATAAAGCCGAGGTCGAGCAAATCTGATTGTATGGTTTCAGACCACGACTCCATAAGACTAGTACGTCGAAGGAATAATCCAAACAAGGAAACCCTCATCTATATACCTTTATCTCATGTCATCATAATCCAAGCACATACAATCCGACTGTACTCAGGGCGTGATAAGATAATGAGCAGGAGGCAGGTGGATACAAGGGATAAAGCAGGGTATGAGCAGTTAACATAATAATACTCATAAAACCGAAAATCCGAAGTAAAATCCAGGACAAGCAAATATGATAAGGCATATCACAGATTCAAAGCCGTTTAAGCTGCAGGCTTCAGTATGCGTCCCATTCCACATACCTCTACTTACAACTTAAAGAGCCGGTTATTATCTTGACACTTATTATTACTCGTCTTACCCTGATATCTAGCTATGTGAACTAGCGTCCCAGCACACATAGATCCATATCCGAGTAAAGCAAGATTGTTATTGGAAACCAGCGGGGGTATCAACGAACTATGTTTACAGTGGGTCCCGTACATACCCGGGACCACGGCCCAGGATTGTTCCGTTGCTTGGTGACGGAACCCGCCGCAAGGCAAATAGGAGGGACTTATTGTATGCCCTTATCATGATGGTACCAGGAATGAGGGAGCCAGCACTCCCCTCGGTCGCCTGGAGGCCCACAGGTCAGACCGGAAGTTTTAGTTGCACAACATGCCTAATACCACTGTAAACACGAACACATATTGATAGCCGCGAGTTTCCCCGACCCGATGCAAGTTGTTCCTTTTATGATTTATTAGGTGATTATCAGATTCCGGGAATAAGCATGAACAAGTCAGGAATATCAGGAATACAGGTCACTGTATATAATACAGGATAACATGTCACTGTACATAATATGTACAGGATAACAAGACAGGATTCAGGTCACTGCATGTAATGCAGGATAACAAGTACAACATTCCCGTAAATGTGATAATCATAAGGTCAAGTATATCATGCCGGGTGTTAAGTGATGGCATGACAGGAGGATGATATTAGACAGGTAACCAGTCATGTCAAGAGATTGATATAAGTCTGGTGGCAAGTCATGTCATAACAAGGGTCTTGCCAAATAGTAGCATGTCAGGTGTTAGGTGATAGCAAATCAGTTGACAGGTGATATACATGTGTTAAATAGTAACATGCAAAAATGACAGGTATGAAGAAATGACATGGTGGTAGAATAGTAGCTGAGCACAACCAAGCGGAGCTGAGCAAGCTGGAAGTACAGACAGCAAACAGTATTTAACACTGGAGCGTCTGACGAGGTTACCGGGACGACTCGACTAAAGTACGAGCGGTAAATCCGGCAGCAACTCGCCTAGACGAATCTAGTGGTAAAGTGCTGAACGCTGATCATGATAACCAGGCGGAGCTGAACAAGCTGGAGGCATAAGCAGCGAACAGAGCTTAGACACTTATGCGTTCTGCGAGGTTACCGGGATACTCGGATTAAGATACGAGTAGAGAATCCGGCAGCAACTCGCCTAAACGAATTTAGTGAATAAAGCACTGAGCACCAAGCATGCTCACCAGGCGGAGCTGAGAAACCTGACGATCTCAATCACGCCTCTTTCGAGACAGTGAGGGACCGGAGGCTGAACTGAGAGACCTGCCGATCCCAATCACCTCTCTTTCGAGATAGTGAGTGACCGGAGGTTGAAGGGTCCGGAAGCCAAGTATGGTATAAGGCAGTACAATACATCACAGGCATGGTATATGTACAAGAAGGAAACTACTCTAGTACAAGCATTCGTCACAGAGCAATACATGTCCAATATTGGCACTCAGGCCATACACAAATACAGGGACTCAGCCCAATACAAAATACAAGAAAATGGAATACATATCGACCCGACGAAGCGGGGAAACCCAAATGGAGGCGAGAGCGAGAACACTCGCCTAAATCACCAGAAAGCCGAAAAGTCTGGAATCCATGGAACTCGCGCACGCACCATAAAATAATATATAAATGCGAGGAGAGAGAAAGTGAAGAGGAGAGAGAAAGAGTTAGAGAGAGAAACCTAGAGAGAGAAAGGGATACAGGGAGACGCGGGCTTCCGAGAGAGAGACGCGGGGGACGCAGACGCGGGAGTCGCGTCGCAGGAATAACAGACGCGGGAAAGAGCAGACGCGGGGATCGCGTCGCGGAAAGTACCAGGCGCGGGAATCACAGACGCAGGAATAGCAGACGCGGGGTTCGCAGACGCGGGAGTCGCGTCGCGAAGGAGCCACAACGCGGGGTTCGCAGACGCGGGGTTCGCGTCGCAGAGATGCCTCAAACGCGAGATCTGCGTTCAAGTGCGGACGCGAGGGAAACGCGGACGCGGACGTGGGTTCTGCGTCGCGTTAATACAGAAACGCGCGGAGCGCGTTAAGGGATTGCCTAGACGCGGGGTGAGATCCGCGTTAGGAAAGTCTTGGCGAGGAAAATCACTCGCCGACAAGATTCCTTGCTGCGCCCGACGAAAGGAAGTTCGGCCCCAATCCAAAAGGAGGGTACCGGCCCCAAGTCTTGCCAACAGAGAAGAACGCGGCCCCAATCCAAAGGAGGGGGCCGGCCCTGAGTCTTGCCGACGAAGAAGAGCACGGCCCCAATCCAAAAGGAGGGGCCGGCCCTGAGTCTTGCCGACGAAGAAGAGCACGGCCTCAATCCAAAAGGAGTGGCCGGCCCTGAAAGGGTCATGTCCAAATGGAGAAGACGAACAGGAAGAGGAACCAGGAAGAGAGAGAGAGACTCAGGAAAGAGAGTGAGAGGTCCAAGAGAGAGAGAGAGAGATGAAGGCAGGAGAGAGAAAGAGAGGGAGTGAGAACAGGAGAGAGTGAGAGTGAGAATAGGAAAGAGGGAGAGAGTCAACAAGAGAGAGAGAGAGAGAGAAATCCAAGGGAGAGAGAGGGACCCAGGAGAGAGAGAGAGGGATTCAGGGAGAGAAAACACAAAAGAAGGGGGGCTGCTGCCCCCCTCTGGATCCCGCACAGCGCCCCCACTTGGGGCGCCCCCGGCCTGGCCGCCGGCCCTGTGGCGGCGCCGGGCGGCGCCGGCCACCGGAAGAGGAAGGAGGGGGCGGCAGCCCCCTCAACAGCTCACAGGAGGGGGGCTGTTGCCCCCTCCAGCAGGGAAAGAGGGGGCTGTGCCCCCCTCAACAGAGAGAAACAGAGAGGGGGCTTGCCCCCCTCTCAGCCCGAGCACTGGGGCCCAGGTGGGCCCCTGGCTGCCCGCGGCCGCCGGCCACCGCCGGCGGCGCCCAAGACCAGGGGGGCTCCGGCCACCCCAAAGAGGAAGAGGGGAAAGGGGAATTCGGGTTTGGTTT
>JAVJIF010025293.1:0-70515 GCA_038442645.1 Agave tequilana | reverse complement strand
AAAGTAAATTGTTTTCATTTTAGGTAAGGGTCAAATTGAACTTCTAATATAGTCTTTTTCGTTACCAAAAATCATATGCATCCTTGTAACTGGCTAGGAATTCCTTAACTTGGACTCTATGCCTCTTTAATTTTTTTCTTTCCTTTTTTTTTTTTAATATGTATAACTCATATAATTTCTTTCGTGTAAGCATCAAGGCTTCTTGAGGCCCTCTACCTAACTATTGACTCTTAGATGTGGTAATACATATCTCATATTCTTAGTTTATTAGGCTTTCTAATCCACCCATGTAGCGAATTTAAAGTCAATGACTCCCAAACCGGTTGGCTTTAGGGCACCAGGTGAGAAAACACCCCGCGGACTCAAATTCGAGTGAACTAGGCCCCAAAACTAAGGACTTTATTTATTTACTCACTTTGCATGAATACTTATGCTTCTTGAGGTACAAGTATCCAGCTTAATTAGTGATTTTTTTTTTCTTTTTTTTTATATATGAGGCACAAAGGTCTTCATCTTAGAATCCTAGATATGTATTAGGTATGCAAATTTCATTAAGGTAAAAATCAAGACTAATTAATTATTCAATTTCTTCTCCTATACCTAAAAATTAAACATTTATTTATTTTGACCAAGTTTTTAGAAATCCTAATCATGATTTTCCTAATCCTTAAAACTAACTTAGATTCTTTCAAAAAATAAGTCAAAATATTGTCCTTTTTATAATTTTTTTTAAAATTTTTTTATTAGCAAATTTTGTTAGTGTCTACTTATGTAGTATGTTAGTAAAGCCCACCCCCACACTTATCTCATGCATTGTCCTCAATGTATGAATGAATGCATATATGCATGAAACAGAACAAGGGAAGGCGGAAGTTACCTTAGGGTGGTGGTTCGGAGGTGGTCTAATTGGTCCATGAAATGCGGCCCCAATCAAGATAACAAATAATTTGGTAGAACCCACCAGAAATTTTCCTTACATAACCCACTAAAATATATGTATAATCAATTTTTAGTATTTCCACCCATCAAATTTCCAAATTTCATAATAAATTTCAGAGTTAATTGTCTCAACCTCCTTGTCCCAAAATGGAGTATGAAAAGATGGAATTATTGACTTGGGCATTATAGGTACGGGAACGAATACCGACTCAAGGAAGATGCTCAAATCAAGTAAGGGCTCAGGAGTCAGGCTAGGTTCAAGAATTGAGTCCAAGTCAAGAAATTGAAACTCAAGTCCACAATCTTCTTCTCACAATGGAATGTAAACCTAATATGGGTAATATCTCTTTACTTTCAATATTAAGGAATTCTAGCTCATCGCCATACAATTCTTCAAAAACTAAGGTCAACATCTTCCGTCAGAATTGTACAATCAGTTTCAGAAGTAAAGAGATTGTGAGAATCTAGGTCGCATGTCTCATTGAGTTCAATGTAATAAAAAGACTGCCAATTTATCCATAGGATTTTCAAAATGCACAATTGGTCAAGTTCAATATGATCATCTAAAATGGGTGATTCAATTCATTATGAATTGGAATAGGATCTAATGTTGACTCGGGAAAAGTGAAATCAGGTGGAGACACTGGAGTCATTATTGGATCAGGAAATAAAAATGAATCATCAAGTGGAAGATCATGATCATATTCATGCTCAAGTTCTATTTCAGGAAAGAAAAAACTTGCCAAATTATCAAGAATTAGAGTTTCAGCAAGTTCACATGATGGTACTGAATTAGAATCTTGTTGTCCAAAGCAACTTGGTTCGTCTGCTCTAAGAGAGTGGTCAGTAAAAGCAGAAATGGCCGAACGGTGAGAACGTAAAGATTGAACCATCATATCTAATCACAATCATGGGCTAATCTAGCCTGAGTCATGGCGGCAAGCATCTTTTATAGTCGATAGGTGCATCATGCTGTGATTGGACTTGAAAAGATGAAGTGTAATCGTGATGAAGTTGTGAGTCGGTGGACTCACGCATAATCATGTCTAAGATTGATGGTGGTTGTTGCGTGGACTCGTGCATACTTATCATTTTCCCGATAGATGGTAATCTATTCTGAATGGGGGGATCTGAGTATGAATCATTGAAAGAATGTGAACTAGATGGATATGAAGGACAATTTGGTTGAAAATTAAACTCGGGGGAATCGAAACCCCATGAACTCTGTGACGAGTTGAAATTATTATGGACATTATAGTCATAAGATGGAGGGTGTGGGTTATATTCATTCGGATAAGACCATTCCGGCACACTAGATTGGTCAAAGTTATGATATGCCGGGTTGGTAATATCCGAATAATAGTTAGGTGTGTAATATGGATTAAAATTGGAATTATTACTATATGCCATATCACACCAACACAAACAAAGAAAAAAACAAACAAATAAACAAACAAAAAAGAAAAATTCTAACCTAAGTTAGGGTAGACCTATGACCTAGACGACTCCTAACTGGTTAGACTGTCCACAGGAGGTAGGGTGCAGACTTTGACCACAAGTTAATCAGCCAGGTCAGGGCAAGAGTGGTGGGAGGTTTTCCGTCAAAGACGTTCCTTAATAAAAAACCACCAATCTTCGGGCTTTCGGCCCTCAATCCCCTTCCTAGACACTGATTTGGCAAGAGTCAACTTCAGCACTGTTCCCCCTTAGGATAATCTCCTATTGAGTCCAAGATGTCCCTAGGGCCAACGTCTACTAATTTTTAAGTTAGGCTTGGGTTAGTGAGTGCTTTGGATATGATTTTTGGGCTAAGGAAGGGTGATGAAATTCCCACCTTATCTTGTTAATGGTTATGCCCTTAAGATGAATTAGTGCAAGTGTACAAGATAAGTAGATAAGATTCACTCAAAGTAGAAAATCACCAAGAGATGAGTCCTACTCTACATGCAATGCGTACGTACCTTGCTCCAGCACTCTTCAACAGTAAAATAAAGTAATTGAAAAGACACGTGCCTAATATGCAAACGTCTAATCAATTTTTATCATTAACAACAAATTTTTACTGTTGATTTAATTAGCAGTATACAGGTTTTATCACAGAACAAATCAACAAAGCAGTAAACAGTATTGCAAATTTCAGTAACCTGCAAAAAAACTGAGTCAGTAATTCACTGCTACTGCCGCGGATCCGCGGCAATTGCCGCGTTTTGCGGCAAAGTAGCAGGCTCTGCTGCTCTGCCTTCGAGGGCAGAGGCACAGAGTGCTATATGTCCACTTCTGCTGCTGTTTTTCTGTTCTCCAAACCTGCAAACAGAAAAGAATTAAAAGAATTAGTTAATAATTAATTTTTTTTATTAGAGAAAAACTTACCGTCCCTCCCCGGCAACGGCGTCAATTTGTTGACTGAGATTTCCTGCACACAAAATGTAGTATTTAGTTTTAAGAATAGGATGTGCAAGTTCTCAATTCTAATCCGCTGTAGCAAGGCTATGCGGTCGTGATCCTCAGGGAGGGACTGCGATGGAAGCGTTAAGCAAGTTTCTCTAAAGTTTTTATTTTTATTAGTTAAATTAGAAAGGAAGTGGTATTTACAATGGGTCGGCAAATAAAGAATTGGGAGAAGTTGTGATTTATCTACAAAAAGAAAAGAAAAGAAAAAGAAAACTTACCTCTTCAGTCTGCTTACCGTTTGAACCGTTGCGATGATTTACTTTTCTTGGAAGGGTACAAGCATGGCTTATAGGATCGTCCGCCTTCTTAATCTACTCTATGAAATGAAAACAAGCTATGAAGACCTGTTCATCGCCATAGGCCATCAAGGTTCCTTCTTCGGTTAGGTATTCTCGAAGCAGTTGGATCTCATGGTGGGCAAGACATTAGAGAAAGAAACAATGTCATAAAACAAAAATAGAAGAACAATGATAGACAAAGATAGAGACACAATAAAACAAGAATAGAATAAAAAGAACAAAAACAAGCTTCGATTTGATTATTAAACAATGGTGGAAATTACAACTTACACCGGCTGTCACCATCAGTACAAGTGGATCCCTTCCTCCATGAATACATCATCCTCTCTAGCTTCACAAAAAGAAAATAAAATTTACAGAGGAAAGAAAATCTAACCTAAAACCTAAAACCCTAGCTTTTGACCCTTGGCTTGCCTCTGGACTCCTCTGTACGTTGCACTGCAGGGGGTATTTATAGGTGCAGAAGGTCGAAGAGTCCCGGATAAAGTCGCCACGAAATCTGGTATCCAGATAACATCAAAGTGCCGCAAAAACTGGAATTTTGCCGTGGAATTGCGGCATTTCTAGGGAATCTGGCCACGCGCTTTGGCGTGTGGCTTCTTCTGGTCCGTCCATCTGGGCGCTTGCTTCTGGAAGTGTGATCCTGGCTCTTTATTCTGGATTTTCGAGATAACTTAGAAATCAAGTTACCTTGATCTCAAATATCCCAAATCTTTTATCCACGAATTTCCTTCTTATCTTTGGCTTTTATGCTCATCCTGCAAGAGTTTAGGGTTGGGTAGAATTCTATCCTTCCCTCAACTTTAATAATTGTAACTTTAGCCCTTGTATTTGCATTTTGACTTCTTGTAATTGCGCTTTAGCACCTGGGCTTCAAATATGGGCTTTTGGGCTTCATTAAGCTTTATTTATTATTAAAATAATAATTCGAGGCCTGCACACAATAAATTATAAATTATTAATAATTGTGCAGAATTAAATGAATAAATATGAAAATGTGATGGTAAATGTTATGATAAAAATGCACTTTTGACTACAATCATACGTTTTACCGCAATCAAATGGGACTCTTTAGGACACGATTGAAATCGAGCACAAAGACATATACAAAATATAATATCCGCCTACTAGCCGTTAAATACAACAAGCTACCAATCATGCTACGATAAAGCTTAATATCTACACTTGTACCTTGTTCATCCTTGTCAAGCTTTGTGGTAGTTGCCATGGGAGTTTTGCTTGTCTTAGCACTTTCAAGGCCAAATCTCTTGATAAGTTCCTTCGTATACTTGGCTTGATTGATGAAGATCCCATCGTTCCTTTGCTTGATTTGGAGACCAAGGAAGTAGTTAATCTCATCTATCATGGACATCTTAAATTCTTCCTTCATGCATGATTCAAAAGCTTTGCAAAGATTTTCATTAGTAGACCAAATATGATATCATCCACATATATTTGAACTATAAGTATATCATTTTCAACATGTTTTGTGAACAAAGTAGTATCTATTTTTCCTTTATTAAAACCATTAGAAATTAGAAAAGAGGAAAGTCTTTCATACCAAGCCCTAGGGGCTTGTTTTAAACCATAAAGAGCTTTGTTAAGTTTGAAAACAAAATCCGGATGTGTAGGATCAACAAACCGGGGGGTTGTTCAACATACACCTCCTCTTCAATAAATCCATTTAAGAAGGCACTTTTTACATCCATTTGATTGAAAAGTTTAAAATCTTTATAAGAAGCAAATGCAAGTGTCATCCGTATGGCTTCAAGCCGTGCTACGGGTGCA
Source organism: Agave tequilana (assembly GCA_038442645.1). Lineage (NCBI taxonomy): Eukaryota > Viridiplantae > Streptophyta > Magnoliopsida > Asparagales > Asparagaceae > Agave > Agave tequilana. Next base: position 65,038 of record JAVJIF010025293.1, on the reverse strand, counting down.
AAGGTTTCTTCAAAATCGATACCTTCGACTTGAGTGTAACCTTGGGCAACTAACCTAGCTTTATTCCTAATAACATTTCCCGACTCATCCAACTTGTTCTTAAAGATCCACTTAGTACCAATTGTTGGTCTATCGTGGGGCCTAGGAACAAGATGCCAAACTTGGTTGCGCTCGAATTGATTGAGCTCCTCTTGCATGGCTAGCAACCAATAAGAGTCGCCCTCGGCTTCGAGGATGTTCTTTGGTTCAAAGTGAGAAATAAAAGCATAGTGTCCACAAAGATCATGAAGTTTAGAACGAATAGTTACCCCTTTTGATACTTCACCTATAATAAGATCCTTGGGATGATGTGGATTTTAACTCCAATCTTTTTGAAGTGGTTGAGTAGGCTCCACTTCAACTTCTTGAATTTCATTTCCTTGAACCTCATTTTCTTGAACTTCATTTCCTTCATCATCCTTTGGCATGTCTTCAATAGTAGGTGAGCCCTTCAAAGTAGCTCTCTCCATGTCTTCATTTAGGGAATCTATTTCTAACATTCTTAACAAACACATTAGATTCCTCAAACTTTACATGTATAGATTATTCAATAGTCAAGGATGACTTATTGAAAATTCTATAAGCTTTACTAGTATTAGAATAACCAACAAAAATTGCTTCATAAGACTTTGCATCAAAATTTCCTAAATATATTTAGTATAACAAAGCAAAATTTACAACCAAAAACCTTAAAGTATGAAACATTTGCTTTCTAGAAAAATAAATCTCAAAAGATGTTTTTGAAGTATTTTTGCATAAAAAAACTCTATTTGATATGTAGCAAGATTGTTAACGGCCTCGGCCCATAGATAATGAGGGAGACCATATTCATTTATCATTGTCCTAGCATCTCTTGTAGTGTCCGATTTTTCCTCTCAACGACTCCATTTTGTTGTGGAGTTCTAGGACAAGATAGTTCATGCTTAATTCCATGTTCTTCACAAAAAGTGGTAAAGGGTTGGTTATTGAATTCACCACCTCTATCACTTCTTATCCTTAAAATGGAAGAATCTTTTTCCTTTTCAACTCTTTTCTTAAAGGCTTGAAAATATGAAAAGGCTTGATTTTTGTATTCTAAAAGAAAACCCAAGTAAAACGCGAGAAATCATCAACTAAAAAAAAGCAAAACGACTCCCACTTAGACTTTGGTTTGAGTAGGACCAAACAAATCCATATGGATCAACTCCAGGGGTCGTGATGTCATGATATCCTTGGTTGACTTGAAAGAGGACTTGGTTGTTTCCCAAGTTAGCACGCATCGCAAATGCGGTCCTTTTCAAAGTTCAAGTAAGGAATACCTTTCACCATTTCCTTATTGTTTAATCTAGATAGATGGTCAAAAGAATGTGGCCTAATCTTCTATGCCACAACCAAGAGTCATCATCAAGGGCTTTCAAACAAGTAACATTGCATAGCATATTAGACATGTCAATCATGTATACATTGCATTCACGAAATTCGGAAAATATACATGTGTTGGATTGTCTATCAAAAACTTTACAAGCTAGGTTATCAAAAACAACATCAAAACCTTTGTCACAAAGTTGACTAACACTCAAGAGATTATGCTTGAGGCCATTAACTAAAACAATATTTTCTATTAAAGGAGAAGTACCAAGTTTAACATTACCAATACCAATGATTTTTCCTTTGGCATCATCTCCGAAGGTGACGGTGCCACCTTCATGGTACCTTGATAGGGTTGCAAAGTTGTTGATATCCCAAGTCATGTGCCTTGAGCAACCACTATCAAGATACCACAATACTTTACGTCGTTGTGCCTTGGAATGTACCTACATCATTTAACAAATTCGTTGACTTTGGTACCCAAATTTTCTTGGGTCCTTGAAAGTTAGTATTCCGAACCCAAACATTATTATGTGAAGTATTTAGCCTATCATAGAAAAATTTAACCAAATGACCTTTACGGTCACAATATGTGCATGAAAATATTTTACCATACATGAATGCATGATGTGTGTGTGGAGTGTGGGCATGTTTAGGATGCTTGGCATGATGTAAGGTTGAGATTTACGAGCATGAGCATGAATAGCATGTGAATATTCTTTGGACTTGTTTCTTAGCAAACATAGCCTCTAGTCTATTCTTATCAAATTCACATTTTTCAAAACTACTCCTAATGAATCAATTTTTTCTTTTAGCATGGAAATTTCATTTTCATTAATTTGTGAAAATTTACCTTTGTAAGATATTTTATAGTTCTCAAAATCCTTTTGTGTAGAAACAAGAGTAGAAAGCAATTCCTCTTTTCTTTTGAAAGAGTGAAAACTTTATGATTTAGAGATTCATTTTCCTTTTCATTTTCAAATATTTCTTTTTTGAGAAAATCATAGTTATGAGAAAGTTCTTCAAAAGCTTCTCCTAGTTCATCCATGGATAGATCACAATCAATGGAAGTATTGGGAGTTACCTTACTTGTGCTTTCATTTGCCATGAAGCACATGTTGGCGGTGTCGACTTCCTCATCGGATTCACTCTCCGAGTCCCAAGTAGCCTTTAAAGCTTTCTTTTTATATGGCTTCTTTGAGTTGGAGGGCTTGACTTTATCCGGGCATTCCGCAACAATGTGACCCGTCTTCCCGCAATTGAAGCAAATGATTTTCTTCTCTTCTTTACCTTACCATCTCTTTTTATTTGGAACTTTGCCTTGTTGTACATTCTTCGAACGTTCTTTACAAGAAGAGAAAGCTCTTCATCATCTTCTTCTTCATCATCTTCGTTGGAGCATATGGAAAAACTCTTGAGGGCAATAACTTTCTTCTTTGAAGGAGCCATTTCTTCTCTTACTTTTCTTTCCATCTCATGGGTCTTGAGGTTCCCAATGAGACCTATAAGCTCCATCTCTTCCTTGTCATTGAGTTCCTTCAAGGTAGTGGCTTTGACTTCCCAAGATGGAGGGAAAGCACGGATGATCTTCCTTACTCTTTGGTCGTTGTCAATGACGTCACCTAGAGAAGAAAATTCATTAGTAATCTTTATAAATTTAGTAACCATATCATCTATGGTTTCATTCTCTTGCATAGAAAAATTTTCATATTGGGAACGAAGAAGGTCAATCTTTGCCCTCTTAACTTGTGAAGTCCCCTCATGAGTGACAAGCAAGTGAGTCCAAATCTCATGTGCGGATTTGGAATGAATGACTCTAGAGATATCATCGTCATTAAGGGCTTGAAGCAAGGCATAGTGTGCCCTAGCATTAGCATCAAACTCTTTAGTGTCTATATCGGACCAAGTGTCCTCATTACCGGTGGGTGCACTAAATGGTTTGGTCACCGCCTTTGCAACCCGGCTTCCTAGGGATTGCAAAAATACGGTTATCTTAACCTTCCATATGAGAAAGTTAAGGCCATCAAACTTGGGTGGGGTCTTAATTCCTTCGGCCAATTTTAATAAGTGTATGAGGATGAAAAATGAATAGAATAATTAGCAATAAAGGATCTCTCTAAGGTTGTTAAGCCAAGAGCCTAGAGACCAAAGCTCTGATACCAATTGAAAAACACCTAGAGGGGGGTGAATAGGTGTTAATGCTAATCTAATGATCTTTTTAAACAAGTATGTAAAAATGATGCAAACGGTCACTCAAAACAAGAAATTGAAGCCGAATCCCCGTGAAGGGCTCTAGAACTTCTCCTCTTTGATTCCTCTAGATTATGAGTTGAGGCACGCAATTGCTTTCTTGTTGAGATGAGTAAAGACCGAAAAATGCAAGTAATGAAATGGATGCAATAATAAAGTGCACACAAGATATATCACAAGAAAGAAATGTAAAGCAATAAAGAGGCAAAATGGAAATCAATCGCAAACACAAAGAATTTGTTTCGAGGTTCGAGCCACCGCTCTACGTCCCCGCCTTCACCACCGTGAAGGGTTTCCACTATATCCACCGAGGAAATTACAATGGTCTACAGAAGACCGGAGTACCGAACTCCACCAATTACAAGAGGTATACCGAAGACCGGAGTACCGAACTCCCACCAATCCAATCCTCTACAGAAGAGGGATCTCAACACAAGAAGGAACAAGTAACAAAGTGATCTACGAAGGATCACACACTTCACTTTTACAACTTCTAATAGAATAAGGAAGTATTTGGGCTCAAGAAGTGTAGAGAAAAATTCAGTTGTAAAGTAGTACTAAATAGGTTGAAAAACAACTGAAAACAAATTGCCAAGAATGCACTTAGAGAATTGAAAGCCTTTGAAAACTTTTTCTTTTTTTTGGAAACTTGAAAACTAGGGATTTTTCTTGTCATTTGCAAGTGACCAATCCCCTCTATTTATAGGGATTAGAGGAAATCTAAATATGATTAAAACTAGCTTATTAGGTCAGAAAGTAGCCCCCAAAATTCAGAAATAGCTGACACACGAATCCCAATCAAATCCAAAGAAGAAATCTCTGAAAACTAGCCGTTATGGCTGCTGGCGGTTGTCAACCGGCCCGGTCAACTGACAATCCAATTGGCAAACTAGCCGTTGGACTTGGTCGACCGGTCGGTCGACCGTCAGACAAAAGACAAATTTTCTTTGTTTTGTCGGTCGACTGACCCGGTCAACCGACAAAAACCCGAGAGTAAAGTGGTTCCAGTCAGTCGACCGACAGACGTGCACAAACGTGCACGCCTTGACCATAAGGCTCGGTCGACCAGTCCGGTCGACCGATCAAGCCTGAAATGGATCCGGTCGACCGACAGGCCTGAAACAGAATTTTATAGGAAATTTTTGAACTTAAAAAATTTTCAAAATAATTTTGTAGGGCTATATGATTAAGTATCATGCTATAAAAGTTGGTATACATGATATAAATAAGATGTAAATTTGTGAAATAATTTGAATCATGTAAAACAATAAGACATGAACCTAAATCAAAAACTCAAACCAAAAACCGTATTTTGGAAAAAGATGGTGTGTGTGTGTTTTCTCTAGCTAACTTAACATAACCTCATTCTTTAACAAACTAAGTCTTACAAAGGTTCTAGGTGACTACAAGGTCTTCAAATAAGGGCTTCTCCATGGATGATGCATAGCTTGAGTTCTTGAACCCGATTGAGACATCTTGAGTCAAACGATCCCAAATTGAGTCATCTTTAGAGAATAACACAACATGAATCCTTAGAACCCTGAAACATATTTAAACACTAGAAAAATGATTAGTACAAATAACTATATATGTTTTGTAATCATCAAAACTCAAAAACCGGTTGATTATAACCTCGGGCCAACAGCTACAGGCTTATGAACTTGTTCAGCAGCTTTGTCCTCGTCAGATGTTTGTAGAGCGGATTGGGAGGAACTAGCAGAGGTGGAGGCTGGAGTGGGATCAGAATGGACTGGACTTTGCTGTTGATAGACCTGGTTGTCTACCTTCTTTCTAAATCGCAGTGTGTGAACAACATTGCACTGGTTAATCAAGGGATCCTGAATTTCATATGCTTGATTGGAGGTTTTTGGGTTAACTAGCGGCTGACTAGGCAAAGTACCCTTTGGTCTTTCACTTAGGGAGCTAGCTAATTGGCTCATCTGCATTTTCAATCTCGATATGGCCTGTGAATGATTGTTCAGAGTTTGTCCCTGATTTTGCATAAAAGCGGTTTGGGACTTCATGAAAGCCTCTATGCTCTCCTCCAATTTACTGATTTTCTTTTCCATTGGTGAGCTTTGGGAGGAGGAAGATGGGGCTTGACTGGGAAAAGGTGGTGGAGGAGTTGGATGGTGAAAATTGTTGGAGAAAGTAGGCCTAGGAGGATTGTTTTGGGTCCAAGAGAAATTTGGCCGATTCCTCCAACCGGGATTGTTTGTCTGTGAGTAGGGGTTGTGAGGCGGCCGTGAGTAAGCCGCGTTCATGTGTTCTGGTGGCACTTGCTGGGCATGAAAAATAGGGCACTCTTCAAAGACATGATTTGGTGCCTGACAGTACAAAACAACCCGGATTGTGAATTGGTGGTGGGTTGATCTGGTTGACAATTGCAGGCTCTTAGTTTCCAGAGCCTCTATCCTTCTCATTAGGGTAGCAATCTTAGCCTCGGTAGCTATGGATGATTCTAGAGATAGGAGCCCTCCTCTTGAAGGTATAGATTGTGAATTCCTAGGTTTTCTGAGGCTGGCTCCCATTGCAGGGTTTTCTCAGCTAAGTCCTCAAATAAATCCCAACCCTGATTCTCATTCTTCTGCAAGAACCCTCCCTGACATGGTCTCTAAAAGGGTTTTCGTTTGATAGTCTAGACCATCGTAGAGAATCTGGCACTGACGCCAAGTCTCCACGCCATGATGAGGGCACTGAGCAGGAGATCTTTGAATCGCTCAAAGTATCTCCAAAATGGTTCGCTCGGTTCTTGCCTAAACTGCATGATGTTCTTCCTAATGAGGGCAGTTTTGTGAATTGGGTAGAATTTCTTCAAGAATGCCTTGACGAAATCATCCCAGGTTGTAACTGAATCTGCTGCCAAGCTGTACAATCATTTCTTAGCTAGGTCCTTTAGGGAAAAGGGATGAAACGTAACCTAACGGCATCGTCTCCTAGCTGGGGTATACGCATCATGAGGCACACTTCTTCAAATTCCCTAACAAAGAAGTATGCGTCCTCCGATTCTAAACCATGAAATTTGGGAAGAGTGTTAATGAATTGGGGCTTTAACTCGAAATTATTGCCGTTTGCTTCAGGAAGTTTTATGCAAGATGGAAGTGAAGTTCTGATCGGGTAAAATCTATCCTGAAGTGACGCCATCACTGGTTTTGGATGTAAGGGTAGAAAAGTATTTCTTGTTAATCTGGAAGTTGATGGATCTCTCACCCACTCTTGCATGCAGCACACCACAAACAACGTGAAGACAACAAACAATCGAACAAGAACAAAAACACAAAGAAAGAAAAACAACCACAAGCCTTAGTCTAAGGTACCTGGACCTAGACGACTCCTAACTGGTCGATTCCGGGGAAGGATGTTGCAGGAACTCGACTACAAGCTAATTGGCCAGGAAAGGGCAAAGCTCGGGGGGAGGTATCCGGGCGAAGCCACGGGCCTAATTACGCCAAACCAGGAAGCTTTCGAGGCTTTACCTCTCAATCCACTTTCCTTAAACACCAATTTTGCAGGAGTATAGTTCTTGAAATTTCCAACCTCGGTTAATCTATTAGTGAGTCCGAGATGTCCCTAGGGCCAACGTCTATTGATTTTCAGTTAAGACTTGGGAAAGTGTGAGTGCACTTGGAGATGATTTTTGGGCTAAGGAAGGGTGATGAAATCCCCACCTTATCTTGTTTGTGTGGGTTTTGCCCTTAATGTCAATTGTGCAAGTGTGCAGTTTATTCACAATAAGTTAACATTCAAAGCAGTAAATCACTTCAAAATATTGGTCCTATTCTATATGAATGCACACGTACCTTTTCTCTAGTACTCTTCAACAGAAATTGAAATGAATTGAAATAGCCACGTGCCCTAAATGAAAAAGTCTAATCCAAATTTCAATTAAGCAATAAGTGAATTTCTGTTGAGTTTATTATACATGCATAAAGGTGAAGCATCCAAGGAAACTAAAAATTTAGAAAGCAATTTTTTTTAGCGGCTTTCGGCAACCCTGCAAACGAGTTTGTTAGTACTTCAATCAGAAAAACTCGCTTTTACACGAATTTTTCCGAGGGCAAATGAATCCTCGCGCAGTGTCCTTGGTCACCTCCTCTGCTTCCCGTGGTAGTGAGCTCCTTGGTACTTCGCCTACACACAAAAACAAAGAACAATCTTTAGTATTGAACAACAAAGCCGTTTCCTCCCCGGCAACGGCGCCAAAATTTGATCGGCAAAAAGCAAGCACTAAAATAAGAGAAGGAAGTGTGGGTTGATGTTACTGCTTTTGCGATTCTTCCGTAGTAGCGAAGTGGCTATACGGGTCGTATCCACAAGGAGAGAGAGCGATGGAAGCTTGATGCGGCTTCAAAGTTCAAGAAGAAAGAAAGTTCTTGTTTCCAAATAAAGAATTGAAAAGTGAAAACAAGTTGTTTTAGAATTGTTGGAAAATGTTTTGGTGGTTTGTAAAAGTGGATTTTTTTTCTTAGTTGAAAAATGCATGGCTAACTTTCTACTAAGTGCTCCCACTAATTTCTAACTTTTGGAAGATAGCCTCACGATGGATCATAGACGAACATAACCCTTTTGCATTAGAACTATTCACGTGGAAATCGAGTAAAAGTTCATCCTAAAACTTAACTTTACACGGTAAAAACTCGGACATTCCCTTATCAAGATCTAATAGAAGGCAAGAATAAGAGAAGACACGAGTGCACTAACGGTATCGGCAAAGTTAAAAGGAAAAGTCTCTAACTTACAATAACAAGTAAAGTACACAACCCATAAATCATCAAAAACTCATTAAGTATGAAGTATAAGAAAGTAAATACTTGTAGGTAAATTAAAGTTAGAACCCTCGTCTTAAGATGCCATAGCTCTTGTTTGCACAAGACTTGTTTGACACTATTGACTCATGGGGGTTATCAATCAAGTGTTAGAAATTAGTGGGTTAGTAGTTAGTTAGCCATGCTAATGAAAAGTTAGTTAGCCATAAAAGTAAAAGAAACAATAAAGGAAAAGAAGTGGAGAGAGGGAGTTGCACTACAAGAAAACAAAAGAAAAGAAAAGTTAAACAAAGAAAGTTACACTACAACAAAGTAAAAGAAAAGAAGTGAAGAAAAAGGAAGTTACACTATAATAAGGAAGTAAAAGTAAATGGCAAAGACAAGTAAATGGAAAGAAGGAAGAGAAGTAGTACTTGTATTAGCTTGTCACCCTTCAAATATAACACTTACACACTCTCTCTCTTTCACTCTAATGGCTAAAACTAAAACTAGAAGAAGCAAACTAAAGCAACTACAATTCCTAGCAACACAAATTACAACTCTATTCTCTGGATCTGCTTCAACTGAAGACCCCTGGGGGGGTATTTATAGGCACCAGGGGGAAGGGGCCATGTGGGTGACCCGTGGCCTGAAGCGCAGGCGCGCGCGCGTCTAAAGGGCCGCGGAACTCGCGGCCCTGCCAGGACGGCGCGTGCCTGGCTTCGGGCAGCGCGTTGCCCAGTCTGTCTTCTGACGCTTTGATCTTCTAGATTTGAGATTTGATGCCCTAGGCTGACAAAATCTTTACTCTAAAGTCAATGGCTACTTGGTAGGCTTTTAATCGCCAATTAAATGGTGATTTAGGTCTTCTTCTTTATTTGCACACCATGAACCTAGGATCAAGCAAACAAGGTTTTATTAGCAAAATTTTACATGAAATAAATATGAATGTGATGAAAATTATGCAAAATTAGAGACTAATCACTAAGCCTAAAGTAACCTGAACAAGCTACAAAATCTACTACGATAAATCAATATCACTGCAATATAACATATGAATATCTAATACAATGATAACAGATGAATAGAGAAAAGAAAATGGCAACTGGATATGATAAAGATAGAATCAGGAATAACATGAATAAAAGAGGAAGAATACCAGAATCAAAAGGGAGAAACTCCACTCTCCTCGTAAGCGCACGATCACACGAACATCTGAACAATATAAGAAAATGTCCAATACCCTGGACGTGCGAATCCAGGGTCATCAGAAGCGACCTAGTGAGTGTATGTGTAAAGAGGAATGCTCGTGTATAAAAACAACATAAGCAATAACAACATGATAAACTGAAATGAAGGACAATAAGATAATCAATGCCAAGAGCAAGATATAAACGATATGTAACTGATCTTATGACAAAAGAAAACAACTCATGCCAATATGTGTAACCTAGCATATGTCACTAATCTGGTATACAATCCGGTCATATGTATAAACATATGTCTATCATAGCTTTTCTATACGTACAATCAGGTGATTATAGTCAGTCACAATATGCTATAACAATTTATTATCATTTATTATGTCAGCGAACACCAATTGTCACATGCAGTAGACGCATCCCATACTACGCCTGCCACACATGTTAATCAACGTCCTACGTTATTGAAATTAATAGAATAGACATTGTCCATACTTTAGATGGGTTCCGTATATACCCGAAACCACGGCCCAATCACCTGGCGCTGAACCAGGTCCTACCGCGAGGTAGTCAATAACAATAACAATAACAATATATCAATAACAATGACAATATGAACAATACGAGATGTCAGTCATCCCCCAGAACCCTGCAGTGGAACCGTATCTCGGCTGCGCAACCTGTATCCTAGGTCCACCCAAAATACAGACGTTGTCTCCTCAATCAATTTCCCCAATCCCGGTATAAGTTGTCAATTTACATTATCATTTATAATAATTAATGTCCATGTTATTTCGATTACTGGGACGATACGGTGATAATAACAATATCAATGTAACAATAACAATGTGAACAATATTACCATGTAAACGGTAGAACAATAGAACAATGTATATGTTACGGTCTGACAATATTTTTCTAATAATTTTCAATAACATAAATTGAATAGTTATCTGGTAGATGTTATGTATAATCAGTCAAGTTTTTAAGGGGTGTCATGATGTCCAGGATCAAGAATAATATATAAGATTTATTTAAGGGAGATAAATACATCCACAAGACAGTATATATACATATGTGGATGTAAACAATAATTAACGGGTGTAAATCATCATGAATAATTATTTCGATATAAAAATATAATCTATTAAAGAACAGAGTAATAACACGCTCGCATGAAATCATAACAATACCATATGTATTAAAGAAAGCAAATAAGATGATCACTCATGACCAATTTAATAATAGAGGAAGGCTCAAAACAACTACTCAAAATATCATTTGTAAGTTTTAGTAGCATAATTACAAATAAAATCATTTATCAAAAATTCTTGGTTAATTGAAGGAGGAAAAGAACATTCACCTGAACTTATCACGAGTTCGATAACCAATTGAAGAAATCTATTAAATACATACGAATTTACATAAGATATCGAATTTACATTTATTGAATTTTACATGATATATCCTATTTATTCAGTATTTTAAATTAAATATGGATGGTCCAGATCTTAAAACAAATTATAGGATGATACACTGAGTTTATATTATTATTTATATTTTATTTACTAATTTTTGTGAGGTTTAAATGATTAAAAACATGCAATTTTCTTAACGGGTTTGAATGTTGAAGTAGCGGGTTTCTACTAAGAAAATAGAGTTTCAGTCTAATATGATTTGTAATTAATCCCAAAAATTTTCAGTAGATGCTAGGGTTATCTAGATATTTTATCCCTATTTTTATTTATTTTTTTCAAAATTTTATCTAGCAAAAAAAATTGTTTTTTAATAAGTTAACGGGTCTGTTTTTGTATTTGAGTCGGGTTAAAAATGAATTAGAACCCAAATATTTGGGCTGAACTGTAATTGGGCTTCTGAATATTGGGCTGCAGAATTAATTTGTATTTATTTTTCCTTTTCTTTTCTATTTTCTGGCTTGGCCCAATAAGCCAGGCCCAGTTTCTTTTTCTTTCTTTTCCTTTTTTTTCCCTTTTGGGCTAGGCCATTGACGGCCCAGTTTCTTTTTTTTTCATTCTTTTTCCTTTTTATTCCTTCCTGGGCTTGGGCCAGTTGTGGCCCAGCCTTCTTCCTTTTTTCTTTTATTTTTACTGGGCCCGGGCCATTTGCGGCCCAGTTCTTTCTTTTCTTTTTTTTTCTTTTCTTTTTTTTTTTTAAGGCTTGGCCCAGTGGCAGCCCAGGCCACTGGGCCTGGTCATTTCTGGGTGCTGGTCTACACCCGGGTCGGGTGCAGACCCGGCTGGGTCTGTGCAGCGGCTGCTGCACTCAACCTTTTGGCCGAGAGCAGTAGGCTTCTTTTTTTTTCCTCTTCTTCTTATTTTTTCTTTTTTTTCCCTTATATATACATTTGTGTGTCTATATATATGTGTGTGTGTGTATCTTCTAAAAATTCCTATTAATGTATTGTTACATTACCCAATTTATTTTGTTTATATTATGGATGGATTTTCAGCTTCATAAAGGAGGGATTTTTAAGTCGCGATGTGTTATTAAATTTTAATTCATATAAATTGATTTAAATCTAGGGGAGATTTAGGTTTTATAATAAGAATAAAATTTTAATCATGCTATTTCAATTAAATATTTTAATTCTTAAAAATTAAATATTTACTTACTTGGATTTAGCCTACTTCTCAATCTCCACGCCTCCTTCTCAACCTCCACGCCTCGGACCCATTCCCCGTCACGATCAACTCCAACTCTAAGGAGGGTGAAGAGGATGAGAAATGATGGGCTGGGAGTTCTTTCTAATTGTTGTTCTTTTTTTTCTTTTTTTTTGACGGAGGCAGGAGAAGAAAGTTACAGGATAGGATCTTTTAGGATTTTTAGCAATTAGGTTATTAAGATAAGATCCCTAAAGATCTCTTGAGATCTTTCAGCTAGAATTTGAAATTTAGATTTGGCTTTAGGTTTGTTTAAATAATTTAGATATCTAACATAACCACACGCCAGTGTGGCATTATGGTTTAGGTATTAGGATTTAGTACAAAGGAACAGAGCTTGAAACTTGGAATAAACAATTTAAGCACACAATTATATATGATTATATATATTTTTTGTTTAAACTTTATTTATTTATTTATTTTGTTTTATTTTACTTTATTTTTGGATATGAGTTAAATGGGTTAAGGTTTATTAGATAATTGGATTATGGGTTGGAAAAGAAGATCAATTAGTAATAATACTAACAGTAACATAATAATAATAGTAATGCTAATAAAAATTTATAAAATATAATACATACATATATTTGTATAAATGCAAATCAAAAACATATGCATTTAATATGTATGCACATATATTTATACACATGTATAAAATAAATTAATCAATAATAATAACTACTTCTACATAAAATTAATAAAAGTAGAAATACAGTATTATTAGTTAGGAGATATTACATTTTACCTACCTTATTAAAAATTTCGTCCTCGAAATTTCAATAAAAGTAGGGAATGACAAATGAATTAAAATCCAGGTAGAAAACAAACAAGCTTCCACGTCGCCTCGCTGGGACCCCACGATTCCGCTGCGCGCTCTGATCTCTACCGTCGATCAGGTCCAAGGGCCAATCCCAATAGTCAATATCGGGGGAAAAGAACCGAGATGAAAGATAGAAATCAACAGGAAAACATAGATCGATTCGGAAGGAATGTTAAAATAGGAGGCATCCAGATTCAAGAGATTGACTTAGAAAGGAATGATAATTGATTCTCAAGTGGACTCATATCATTGTATGAATACTATATGTTTATTGCAGTGTAAATATAACTCGTCTCAGGTCACAGGCATGAACTTGGTCCGTTTTATTTGCGAACCTAGCTCTGATATCAAGAAAACCCTATCACGCCCCGCTTCCCAAAATATGTGAAAACGGAGTCGCGACGAGAGTCAGCGACGTATATACGCGAGGAAAATACCCCACTCATACGCGCTAAGCCTAAAGTAACCTGAACAAGCTACAAAATCTACTATGATAAATCAATATCACTGCAATATGACATATAAATATCTAACACAGTGATAACAGATGAATAGAGAAAAGAAAATGGCAACTGGATGCGATAAAGATAGAATCAGGAATAACATGAATAAAAGAGGAAGAATATCAGAATCAAAAGGGAGAAACTCCAATCTCCTCGTGAGCGCACGATCACATGAACACCTAAACAATATAAGAAAATGTCCAATACCCTAGACGTGCGAATTCAGGGTCGTCAGAAGCGACCTAGTGAGTGTGTGTGTAAAGAGAAATGCTCGTTTATAACAATAACATAAGCAATAACAACATGATAAACTGAAATGAAGGATAATAAGATAATCATTGCCAAGAACAAGATATAAACGATATATAACTGATCTTATGACAAAAGAAAACAACTCATGCCAATATGTGTAACCTAGCATATGTCACTAATCTAGTATACAATCCGGTCATATGTACAAACGTAAGTCTATCATAACTTATCTATATGTACAATCAGGTGATTATAGTCAGTCACAATATGCTATAACAATTTATTATCATTTATTATGTCAGCGAACACCAATTGCCACATAAAGTAGACGCATCCCACACTACGCCTGCCACACGTGTCAATCAACGTCCTAAGTTATTGAAATTAATAGAAGAGACATTGTCCATGCTTTAGATGGGTTCCGTACATACCCGGAATCACGGCCCAATCACCTGGCACTGAACCAGGTCCTACTGCTAGGTAGTCAATAACAATAACAATAACAATGTGTCAATAACAATGACAATATGAACAATACGGGATGTCAGTCATCCCCCGGAACCCTGCAGTGAAACCGTATCTCGGCTGCGCAACCTGTATCCTAGGTCCACCTAAAATACAGACGCTGTCTCCTCCATCAATTTCCCCAATTCCGGTGTAAGTTGTCAATTTACATTATCATTTATAACAATTTATATCCATGTTATTTCGATTATTGGGACGATACGGTGACAATAACAATATCAATGTAACAATAACAATGTGAACAATATTATCGTGTAAACGGTAAAACAATAGAACAATGTATTTGTTACGGTCTGACAATATTTTCTCAGTAATTTTCAATAACAATATTTTCTCAGTAATTTTCAATAACATGAATTCAATAGTTATCAGGTAGATGTTATGTATAATCAGTCAAGTTTTTAAGGGGTGTCATGATGTCCAGGATCAAGAATAATATACAAGATTTATTTAAGGGAGATAAATACATCCACAAGACAGTATATATACATATGTGAACGTGAACAATAATTAACAATTGTAAATCATCATGAACAATTATTTAGATATAAAAATATAATCTATTAAAGAATAGAGTAATAACATGCTCGCATGAAATCATAACAATACCATATGCATTAAAGAAAGCAAATAAGATGATCACTCATGACCAATTTAATAATTGAGGAAAGCTCAAAACAACCACTCACAATATCATTTGTAAGTTTTAGTAGCATAATTACAAAATAAAATCATTTATCAAAAATTCTTGGTTAATTGAAGGAGGAAAAGAACATTCACCTGGTCTTATCACGAGTTCGATAACCAATTGAAGAAATCTACATTAAATACATACGAATTTACATAAGATATCGAATTTACATTTATTGAATTTTATATGATATATCCTATTTATTCAGTATTTTAAATTAAATAGGGATGGTCTGAAATCACCTAGAGGGGGGAGTGAATAGGTGATATGGCTAATCTAGAAACTAAATGCGGAAGCTAAAACTAATTTGCAACACACTTAATACAACAAACGAGTGTAGCAGAATTCCCCGTGAAGGGCTCTGGACTAACTCCTCTTGATTCCCTAGATAAGGGTTGAGGTGCTATATGAAGCTCTCGTGGTTAAGTATAAGTGAGGCACACACAAACAAACCAAGCATGTAATATGAATAGGCAATGTGAATATATGCAAGGCACAAATGCAAGCAAATAAGATATGGCAATATGAATGATGCAATGCACAAATGTAAAGAGAGAGTTAGAGAGACAATGGATCAAACGCAAACACAAGGATATGTTTCGAGGTTCGAGCCCCTAGCTCTACGTCCCCGCCTTCATCGAGAAGGATTTCTAATCCACTATCTTGTCCACCGAGGACTCCCACCGAGGGAACCTCCACCGAGGAGGATTTGTACAACAAGGGAGTACCGAACTCCTCTCTCAACCAACAACCTCCACCGAGGCTATACAAACACAATCCACCTCTACCGAAGAGGGATAGGCCCGTAGCCAAACAACCACAATCACCTCTACTGAAGAGGGATACAAACACCAAACTCCACCTCTCACTAGAGGGAGCAAACCAACAATCTCAACCTCTACCAAAGAGGGAGCAACCCAACAATGAAAGGGTTTACAACAAGTGATCCAAAAAGATCACAAACTCAATCTCTTTTTCACAAAATAAAGATCCTAATAGAATAGGATAGAAGATAAGCTCAAGTGTGAAAAACTATGAGTTTGGAAAACAAAAACTCAAAGAAAATTACTTGGGAAAACTCTTGTAAAGATAGAAATGAAGAACAATACAAATCTCCCAATTTTCCTATTTTCTTTGATTTTTTCAAAAACTCTAAAACAAATAAGATGAATCCTTTTTGGCACAAAAACACTTTTAAAAACTTGTTTAAAACACTTGTATATGAGAGAAATTTTGGCTCTTAAAAACTTAGACAAATCCCAAAGAAATGGGGTTTATATAGCCCAAACCCTAAAACTAATCGTTGGCTGAATTTGTCAGCCAGCGCGGCTGGCGGTCGACCGGCCGGTCGACCGCCAACGGTCATAAATATGACTGTGGGAGGATCCCGGTCAACCGCCCAAAAACAGAGAGCAAAGCTCTCTGGCCGGTCGACCGACCGGTCGACTGAGCCCTGTGCCTGGCCAACGTGCACAGGTCTGTGCACGTCGGTCGACCGACTCTGGAGTCCGGTCGACCGGTCCGGTGGACCGCCAGAGCCTGGCAGGCAGCAATTTGGGTCAGAAAAACTTGTTAAAAAATATTCTAATAAATTCCATAAATCTTCTAAAAATTCACAAAAATAGTTTTATCATTTTTCATGGATATACAAACTTGTGATAAATATTTCAAGACAAATATCAAACATTTTGAACCATTTTTGTGTCTTGCAAATATTATCAAAAACCAAAAACTGTATTTTGTCAAACTTGGAATTTTCAATAGGAAATCTGATTTTTCCTAAAACTCATAGAAATACAAAAACATGATATTTAAACACATTGAAGCATGTTGCATATGGACATAGGTCCAATATACATGAAACATATATATATCATAGTTTTTGTCTTTAAATCCAAAAATGTTTTATAAAAATGCCAAAACATAAAACGTGTGTGTGTATAGTGCACTTAAGCATATCAACTATCTAATCTTTACAAATGGATCTAAACACACTAAACTAGGATACCTAAGTCTTCTTGACGATCTTCCATCTTCAAGTCGACTCGATCCAAGCCGATGATCCACGAGCTTGACTCCAACGAGTGCAATGAATGATCTTGATACTCGGGCTCTGGAATCACCATGTGAAGGGCTTCAAAACTCCTTGTTGAAGCTAATCACCAACTAATATCTTGGTTAATGATCTGAAATTAAACATCACAAGATAATTAGTAAACATAACTGCATGAGTTAATCATCATCAAAACTAGAGTGGAAGGCCTCTGGGCCAACAATCTCCCTCTTTTTGATGATGACAAAACTCATGGAGTTATATATGCATGGATTAAAGTTAAGCTTCAAAGAAGCTCCCCCTTAAATCATGCATAGCAATAAACAATAAATATGTGCAATGAAAGCTTATAAACATGTATGCATAGACATGCATAAAACAAGATACCAAATACAAAAACATGCTCTTGATACCAATAAAAACATGCTCTTAATAGCAATGAAATGCTCTTGATACCAATTAAACGACAAACTAATAAACAAAAATAAAACATGCATATAAAACATGCATATAAACTCAAATACTTCTCCCCCTTTTTGTCAATCATCAACAAAGGGTCAAAGTAAAAAAAAAAAAACAATAAATTTTGCTCCCCCTTTTTGTTCGAAACAAAGAATCAATAAAGGGGTTAAAAACAATAAATGTAATGTTCTCCCCCTTTTTGTTTAAAAACAAAAATGATGTAAATAAGGGGTGACAATCAATTAAGATACCAAAAAAAATATGTCAAAGTAGTGCATCTTGATACCAATTGAAAGGAAACATAAAAACATTGATACCATTTTAAGAAGCAAAAGCATCTTGATACCAATTAAAAACATATAAGCATCTTCATACCAATTTTGAGAAAACAAATACAATCTTGATACCAATTTAAAGTATTATTCTTTTTTTTAAACATGTGATACCAAATTGAAATTATTATATTGTATCATAAAATAAGGGAGTGGAATACAAAACCCATGGTAAACCAATACCAATTGAAAGATAAAATACGAGTGTTCTCCCCCTTTATGAAATACCAATTAAAATAATGTCTAAGCTTGTATTAGAATACCAATTGAAAACTAATCAATTGAAACATGATGATCATTAAAACTCAAGCTTAGCATAAACAAAATATATGTATGAAAAATTAGATACCAATCGAAATTGATACAATTTGAAGTAAAAGCATATATACATAAAAATATATGAGTATACAAGAAATGTCAATATTGATACCAATTGAAAGAATCTAATGATACCAATTGAAACAACAATAATATCAAATGTATATCTCATATAACCTACCACCCATTCATGTTCAAGTTTAAAATGATTTTCTCTATAAAGCATACATGAGCATGATCGCCCATCCAACCGCCCTCAGAAGGTAGGGGTTTTCAAAAATAGGTTTGAAAAATATAGTATGTTTGAAAACTCTACCATAACGAAGAATCCGAACTAGTTAAATGGAAAAACTTCTAAACTAGTACGAAATCCTTCAAGCAAGGAATAAAAACAAATTGTTTTTCATAGAACATGAAATTCACAAAATAGTCAACACTCATAATCAATGAAGCATGAATATGACTCATGAAAACAAAACATGAGTAAACTAGAAATGTGAGTGTACAAATACACTGTGAAGAACATGATCATGAAAGTATTCAATTAAGCTCAATATTCCTTTAAAACATGAAAATCATCAAAACTTATTTAATCTTCAAGGCATATGTATGTCTTATACAAACTAAAGTATACATACATATCCAAATATAACGAGTCCACAAATGTATATGCATGAAGGCACGTGGCTCAAAGGATGTATATATATAAACAATAGTTTGGATAAAATAGACATATACATGAAGTTAAACAAAAATCATAAAACAATTTCAAAAAGGGAATACAAGTTTAAAAAGCATGAATCATCAAAACTAGACTATACTAGCACATCTAATGGGTTCAAATAAGCATTCAAGCACAAACATGTATAGATTTATTTGTGGCCCACTATATGTACAAGTATATATCCTAGTTTTATGAAAACTAACTTTTAAACAAATATTCAAGTCATGAAGCATAAAACAAAATATAAATCCACAATATAAACATAAACATGATTATTATGTAAATTCACATATTATTAGAGCTATGATAAACATGATAGCTAAATAATGGTGAGAACACAAAAACATAATGGTCCATATTAAACATAGGTGTCTCAAAGGCTATACATGCATGTCAAGGATCTAATAATCATGGCATTCATAATAATCTATAAACAACAAAACATGCTATATATAATAAACATGAAAAGCATGCAAACATAAATAAGGAGTAAGAGACCGTTACCAAAACCTATGAGGCAACTCTCCATGTCTCTAAAAACAAGGTGGTCCTCCACCAAACATCCCTTGAAAGTGATGCATCCAAATGATTTCCATGAAGCTCGGAACGCATCCACTCCAAGGTACCGATACTCTCACGTCATGCGAGAGCCCACACCTACATCAAATACAATAGGGGTGGTCTTTGGTACCCATATCTTTTTGGGTCCATGGGGGTTAGTACCTTCTCTAACCCAAACAAATTTATTTGCTAAATTTGAAACATGTATACGATCATAGCAAAATTTAGCCAGGTGGCCCTTACGTCCACAATGTGTACAAGTGTACACATGAGCATACATGTGATGGGTGTATTCGTGAGGAGCATGTGTATGCCGTGTATGGTGTGCATGCAAAGATGGAGCTTGTTTTTTTCTAAACAAGGATTCCAAACGTGTATGGCTCTTGGCACAATGGCTCAAAGTGGAGCCCAAACAATCCACTCTCTTCTTTAACAAACAAAAATCATCATTGATCCTAGAAGAAGAGGTGCATGCAATAGGTATGCTAGGTGAAGCTACACTAGCATGACAAACATGTGAATCAATATTATTTTTCAAAGATTCATTTTTTTTAAACAAATTTCTAATTCTTTTATAATGAAATCAATTTCATTTTTCAAAGAATGACTAATTTTTAAAATAGAATCTAATTTTGAAAATAGAATCTCATTTTTCTTCAACACATTATCACAATTATTTTTATTTTTCAAAAACTCATTTTCTTTTAGGGCAAGTTCAAGTTTAGATTTCAATGAATCCCTTTCATTAGAAATCTCCACTTTCTCTTGCAAACACATGTCAAGTTTTGAACATAAAACCTTATTTTCTTTATTAAGTTCAAAACTCTTCTTTTTCAAAATGTTATATTTTTCAATCAATTTTTCACAAACTATAGAAAGTTCTTCATTTAAGGCATTAGGATCAATATAGTCATTGCATGAAGAACTAGCATCATCATTACCTAAATGGGTTTCCGAGTGTACCTCAAGGGAGTCATTCCCTTGGACCATGAAGCATTGTGACTCAGATTCTCCACTAGATTCCTCCTCTTGTTAGATTGGCATTTGAAGCTTAGAAGTGGAGATGGTTGTCAACTTGTTTCACACTGCAAAGGCGGAATCCGGTTAGAAACATGCATAAGATATTTTTTAGAAAGCGTGCTTCTAATAGCCTCAAGGGCTTATGCATTGGCCCCTATATGATTGTTATTACCAAGATAACATTTCTTGGTAGCGGTAAGGAAAACATGCAAACTTAGGGTCTTTAAATACATGGACATCCTATATTTTCATGTGTCAATGTTGGAGACATCGAACATGGGAGGTGAAAAGCAATCCATGGGTATGTGCAAATAAATGTATGTGCAAATGCAAATATAGATTAGCAAACAGGATCTCACTCCTAGGTTGTTAAACCTAAGTATCAGGAGCGTAGGCTCTGATACCAATTGAAATCACCTAGAGGGGGGTGAATAGGTGATATGGCTAATCTAGAAACTAAATGCGGAAGCTAAAACTAATTTGCAACAAACTTAATACAACCAACGAGTGTAGCCGAATTTCCCGTGAAGGGCTCTGGACTAACTCCTCTTGATTCCCCTAGATAAGGGTTGAGGTGCTATATGAAGCTCTCGTGGTTAAGTATAAGTGAGACACACACAAACAAACCAAGCATGTAATATGAATAGGCAATGTGAATATATGCAAGGCACAAATGCAAGCAAATAAGATATGGCAATATGAATGATGCAATGCACAAATGTAAAGAGAGAGAGTTAGAGAGACAATGGATCAAACGCAAACACAAGGATATGTTCCGAGGTTCGAGCCCCTAGTTCTACGTCTCCGCCTTCACCGAGAAGGATTTCTAATCCACTATCTTGTCCACCGAGGACTCCCACTGAGGGAACCTCCACCGAGGAGGATTTGTACAACAAGGGAGTACCGAACTCCTCTCTCAACCAACAACCTCCACCGAGGCTATACAAACACAATCCACCTCTACCGGAGAGGGATAGGCCCGTAGCCAAACAACCACAATCACCTCTACCGAAGAGGGATACAAACACCAAACTCCACCTCTCACTAGAGGGAGCAAACCAACAATCTCAACCTCTACCAAAGAGGGAGCAACCCAACAATGAAAGGGTTTACAACAAGTGATCCAAAAAGACTACAAACTCAATCTCTTTTTCCACAAAATAAAGATCCTAATAGAATAGGATAGAAGATAAGCTCAAGTGTGGAAAACTAAGAGTTTAGAAAACAAAAACTCAAAGAAAATTACTTGGGAAAACTCTTGTAAAAGATAGAAATGAAGAACAATACAAATCTCCCAATTTTCTATTTTCTTTGATTTTTCCAAAAACTCTAAAACAAATAAGATGAATCCTTTTTGGCACAAAAACACTTATAAAAACTTGTTTAAAACACTTGTATATGAGAGAAATTTTGGCTCTTAAAAACTTAGGCAAAATCCCAAAGAAATGGGGTTTATATAGCCCAAACCCTAAAACTAGCCGTTGGCTGAATTTGTCAGCCAGCGCGGCTGGCGGTCGACCGGCCGGTCGACCACCAACGGTCATAAATATGACCGTTGGAGGATCCCGGTCGACCGCCCAAAAATAGAGAGCAAAGCTCTCTGGCCGGTCGACCGAGCCCTGTGCCTGGCCAACGTGCACAGGTCTGTGCACGTCGGTCGACCGACCGGTCGACCGACTCTGGAGTCCAGTCGACCGGTCCGATCGACCGCCAGAGCCTGGCAGGCAGCAATTTGGGTCAAAAAAACTTTTTAAAAAATATTCTCATAAATTCCATAAATCTTCTAAAAATCCACAAAAATAGTTTTATCATTTTTCATGGATATACAAACTTGTGATAAATATTTCAAGACAAATATCAAACATTTTGAACCATTTTTGTGTCTTGCAAATATTATCAAAAACCAAAAACTATATTTTGTCAAACTTGGAATTTTCAATAGGAAATCTGATTTTTCCTAAAACTCATAGAAATACAAAAAAATGATATTTAAACACATTGAAGCATGTTGCATATGGACATAGGTCCAAATACATGAAACATATATATATCATAGTTTTTGTCTTTAAATCCAAAAATATATTTTGTTAAAAATGCCAAAACATAAAACGTGTGTGTGTATAGTGCACTTGAGCATATCAACTATCTAATCTTTACAAATGGATCTAAACACACTAAACTAGGATACCTAAGTCTTCTTGACAATCTTCCATCTTCAAGTCGACTCGATCCAAACCGATGATCCACGAGCTTGACTCCAACAAGTGCAATGAATGATCTTGATACTCGGGCTCTGGAATCACCATGTGAAGGGCTTCAAAACTCCTTGTTGAAGCTAATCACCAACTAATATCTTGGTTAATGATCTGAAACTAAACATCACAAGATAATTAGTAAACATAACTACATGAGTTAATCATCATCAAAACTAGAGTGGAAGGCCTCTGGGCCAACATGGTCCAGATCTTAAAACAAGTTATAGGATGATACAGTGAGTTTATAATATTATTTATATTTTATTTACTGATTTTTTATGGGGTTCAATGTTGGAACTTATTTCGATGAAGACGTTTGTGAAGATCAAATTCATTTGGAGCTCTAACACATGACGAATCAAGAGTCCTACATGATCAAGATGTGCCAAGGAGAGTTGATATGATGTGAATTGTAAATATGAAGTAGCATGTAAAAAGCCTTGACATGCACACACAAATCATATCTTGTTAGTCGACTTACATTCCAACATAGTCGACTAATCATATGTATAGTCGACTTGATCCAAACCCAAGTCGACTAGTCAAGTATCCAGAATCTGACCCAACTCTCTGTTTCTGAATTAGTCGACCAAACAGTAAACCAAGTCGACTAATACATTTTTCTAGTCGACTATCCCTTGGTCCCTAGTCGACTAATACTTGACCCAGTCGACTATAAAGCAGTTGCAGTCGACTTGAGGTAGTTAACCAGAAAACTGTTCATCCAACGTTTCATGACATAGTCGACTAATAGCCAAACATAGTCGACTAATAGAAGGAATTTTGCCTAGGTTAGTCGACTAACTTCATGGGCAGTCGACTAATAGGCAGTTCTGACTGTTGGACAGTTTTCTTTATCTGGTCTTTTGGGCAACGAATTCAAACGTCTCTATCATTTGAATTGCTCTTATAACTCCCTAACTAACCCTAGTCTTCAGCTATAAATAGGAAAGTTATACCAAAGGCCAATTACCAAGATTTTCCATCAGTTTTCCAAAAGTCAAAATCTGAAAATCTAAAAACTGTTTTCCTAACTTCAGTCTTCACCAAAAGCCAATTCCTATTGTGAAGATTTTCTGAAGTTTTTGTTTCCTATACTGTACCTTGTCCACATACACATTCAGTATCAAGGCTATAGGAAAAGAGTTGTAATTCTCAAAGTGTTCATTGTACACGGGAGGCTTCTTGGTTGAAGAGGCAAGTTGTACAAGGTGACCATTGTACACGGGAGGCTTCTTGGTTGTAGAGGCAGTTGTACAAAGGTAAAAGGTGTTCTCTTGGTGGAAGAGAAGGTGTACACATTTGGCGAAGAGGATTCGACAAGTGGTGTACATGTTGTATTGATTTTGGGTGGCAAGATCAAGGTTAAAGGAAAATCTCAAGCGGGTGGCTTGGGACTGGATGTAGGTCACAAGGACTGAACCAGGATAAATCTCTTTGTTTGCGTTTGTCAATTTCTGAGATTTGTTTTCCTTTACATGCAAGTTATTTATTTTGTTTATTTACTTAACGCTAATCCTTTTAGTTTTAGATTTGTGTTGACTTGAGTTATTTCAGATCTATAGTTGCCTACAAGAGATAATTCCGCAATTAGTCCTTATCTCAACGATTTTACATTTGGTATCAGAGCAGGGGAGAGCCAAGTTCATCAACAGGCAACAACCATACCAATTCCTACATTTGGTATCAGAGCGAGGGTCATCAACCGGCATCTACATTCCTACTTCATCAACTGAAGTACACGCTCTAATCCTACGTTTGATATCAGGGCGGATACAAGTCAACAACAAAGATGGCAACGGAGTTTTCATCATCCCAATACAAAGAAGGTCATTCTACACAACGTCCACCGCTATTTGATGGAACCAACTACAACTATTGGAAGTGTAGAATGAAGATATACTTGCAGTCACTCAACTACGACCTTTGGAACATTGTAGAAGCATCGTACACCAAGCCCACAACCAACTACAACGCTTGGAGTGAAGATCAAAAGAAGAACGCGAACCTTGACGCAAAAGCAATGAATGCCTTGTTCTGTGCCCTTACCAAAGAAGAGTTCAACCGTGTTTCAACAGCAACTTCTGCACATCAAATATGACATACTCTTCAGGTAACACACGAAGGCACTAATAAAGTTAAGGAATCTAAAATATCTGTTCTTGTCCACAGGTTTGAGTTATTCAAAATGGAGGAGAATGAAACCATATCCGAAATGGTTACAAGATTCACCGACATCACCAATACTCTTGCATCCCTTGGAAAGGACTACACCCAAGTTGAAAGAGTTCGAAAGATCCTTCGTGCACTCACACCAGAATGGGAGAAGAAGACAACCGCCATTGAAGAGGTGAATGATCTCTCAACTATGACATTAGAAAACCTAATCGGTAATCTAATGGCATATGAAGTGCAGTTAGAAGAAAGAAAGAAGGACCAAGAGAGACAACACCGCTCAAAGAAGAAAGAACTTGCCTTCCATGCATCTTCCGACACGGACAATGATGACGAAGAGGAGATGGCAATGCTCTCAAAGAAGTTCAGGAAATTTATTAAGCAAGGTAAATTCAAGTGTTTTAATTGTGATAAATTAGGACATATGAAGATGGATTGCCCTTTGCTCAAGAAGAAAGATAAGTACAAGAGTAAGAAGTTCAGAAAGAAGAAGAACTACGAAGCATCTTCAGAATATAGTGATTCCTCATCTTCTGATGAAGAAGAATCCACTGAACATGTTAACTTATGTTACATGGCCATAGAAGATGAAGAGGTATCGTTTTCTGAACTCTCTGATGCATTTAATGAGTTATTTATGAATCTGAAAAATGAAAAACTGAAAAACAGATTTTTGTTAAAAGAAAATGAGAAACTTTTACAGGAAAATTCTGTTTATGCATTACAATGTTCTTCTATAAATTCTCAACAAGATGAAACTGAAAATGTCATATCATTCTTGAAAACTGAAAATGAGAAGTTTATAAAAGAAAACATTTTTCTGAAAATGGAAACTAAGTCTTTGAATGATAGAATTTCTATATTAGATAAAGACATGTTAGTTTTCAAAAAGAAATATGAAGATCTTATGCAAAATGTGACTAAGTTTAATAAAGGAAAAGAAAAATTAAATGATCTATTATCTTTTCAGAATTTGTCACATGATAATCATGGTATTGGTTTTATTGCAAAATCTTCATGTTATAATCATCCATATAGTTATTTTGTAAAAAGTAAGACTAAGAAAAGTAAGTTTATATGGATTCCAAAGAACTTAAATGTTTATGATAAAAATACATATATTGCTTCATACATGCATGATATATGTGATTCTTGCAATTATGTATATACTAACAGGTGGAAACCAAATTCTAAATGGATTTGGAGTCCTAAAGGTTAGATATGATCTTTTATATTTGGTACCAACTAACGTTTATCTTGCAGGTACCATATATATAAATAAAAAAAATTTTTAAAGATCAACTATGTATATATGTACTAATATATTTGTTGCAGGGGGAGAACAAAATATTTCTCTATCTGTTATAACCCATTTCTACAGGGGGAGGAAAAAGATAACATATTTTCTGCAGGGAAAGGACTTGTGCACACAAAGCGTCGTCATCAAAAAGGGGAGAATGTTGGAACTTATTTCGATGAAGACGTTTGTGAAGATCAAATTCATTTGGAGCTCTAACACATGACGAATCAAGAGTCCTACATGATCAAGATGTGCCAAGGAGAGTTGATATGATGTGAATTGTAAATATGAAGTAGCATGTAAAAAGCCTTGACATGCACACACAAATCATATCTTGTTAGTCGACTTACATTCCAACATAGTCGACTAATCATATGTATAGTCGACTTGATCCAAACCCAAGTCGACTAGTCAAGTATCCAGAATCTGACCCAACTCTCTGTTTCTGAATTAGTCAACCAAACAGTAAACCAAGTCGACTAATACATTTTTCTAGTCGACTATCCCTTGGTCCCTAATGACTAATACTTGACCCAGTCGACTATAAAGCAGTTGCAGTCGACTTGAGGTAGTTAACCAGAAAACTGTTCATCCAACGTTTCATGACATAGTCGACTAATAGCCAAACATAGTCGACTAATAGAAGGAATTTTGCCTAGGTTAGTCGACTAACTTCATGGGCAAGTCGACTAATAGGCAGTTCTGACTGTTGGACAGTTTTCTTTATCTGGTCTTTTAGGCAACGAATTCAAACGTCTCTATCATTTGAATTGCTCTTATAACTCCCTAACTAACCCTAGTCTTCAGCTATAAATAGGGAAGTTATACCAAAGGCCAATTACCAAGATTTTCCATCAGTTTTCCAAAAGTCAAAATCTGAAAATCTGAAAACTGTTTTCCTAACTTCAGTCTTCACCAAAAGCCAATTCCTATTGTGAAGATTCTCTGAAGTTTTTGTTTCCTATACTGTACCTTGTCCACATACACATTCAGTATCAAGGCTATAGGAAAAGAGTTGTAATTCTCAAAGTGTTCATTGTACACGGGAGGCTTCTTGGTTGAAGAGGCAAGTTGTACAAGGTGACCATTGTACACGGGAGGCTTCTTGGTTTTAGAGACAGTTGTACAAAGGTAAAAGGTGTTCTCTTGGTGGAAGAGAAGGTGTACACATTTGGCGAAGGGGATTCGACAAGTGGTGTACATGTTGTATTGATTTTGGGTGACAAGATCAAGGTTAAAGGAAAATCTCAAGCGGGTGGCTTAGGGACTGGATGTAGGTCACAAGGACCGAACCAGGAAAAATATTTTTGTTTGCGTTTGTCAATTTCTGAGATTTGTTTTCCTTTACATGCAAGTTATTTATTTTATTTATTTACTTAACGCTAAAACTTCTAGTTTTAAATTTGTGTTGACTTGAGTTATTTCAGATCTATAGTTGCCTACAAGAGATAATTCCGCAATTAGTCCTTATCTCAACGATTTTACATTCAAATGATTAAAAACATGCAATTTCCTTAACGGGTCTGAATGTTGAAGTAGTGGGTTTCTACTTAGAAGATAGAGTTTCAGTCCAATATTATTTGTAATTAACCCCAAAATTTTTCAGTAGATGCTAGGGGTTATCTAGATTTATCCCTATTTTTATTTTTTTTTCAAATTTTTATCTAGCCAAAAACAATTATTTTTCAATAAGTTAACGAGTCTATTTTTGTATTTGGGTTGGATTATAAATGAATTAGAACCTAAATATTTGGGCTGAACTACAATTGGGCTTCTGAATATTGGGCTGTAGAATTAATTTGTATTTATTTTTCCTTTTATTTTTTGTTTTCTGGCCTGGCCCAATAAGCCAGGCCCAGTTTTTTTTTCTTTCTTTTCCTGTTTTTTCCTTTTCTTTCGGGTTAGGCCATTGACGGCCTAGTTTTTTTTTTCATTCTTTTTCCTTTTTATTTCTTCCTGGGCCTGGGCTAGTTGTGGCCCAGCCTTCTTCCTTTTTTCTTTTATTTTTACTGGGCCCGGGCCATTTGTGGCCCAGTTCTTTCTTTTCTTTTTTTTCTTTTCTTTTTTTTTTTAAGGCTTGGCCCAGTGGCAGCCCAGGCCACTGGTCCTGGTCATTTCTGGGTGCAGGTCTGCACCGGGTCGGGTGCAGACCAGGCTGCACAGACCTGGCTGGGTCTGTGCAGCGGCTGCTGCTCTCGGCCTTTTGGCTGAGAGCAGTAGGCTTTTTTTTTTTTTTTTTTCCCTTATATATACATTTGTGTGTGTGTATAATATCTCTGTGTGTATCTTCTAAAAATTCCTATTAATGTATTGTTACATTACCCAATTTATTTTGTTTATATTATTGGATGGATTTTTAGCTTCATAAAGGAGGGAGTTTTAAGTCACGATGTGTTATTAAATTTTAATTCATATAAATTGATTTAAATCTAGGGGAGATTTAGGTTTTATAACAAGAATAAAATTTTAATCATGCTATTTCAATTAAATATTTTAATTCATAAAAATTAAATATTTACTTACTTGGATTTAGCCTACTTCTCAATCTCCATGCCTCCTTCTCAACCTCCACGCCTCGGACCCGTTCCCCGTCACGATCAACTCCAACTCCATGGAGGGTGAAGAAGATGAGAAATGATGGGTTGGGAGTTCTTTCTGATTGTTGTTCTTTCTTTTTTTTGTTTCGACAGAGGCAGGAGAAGAAAGTTACAGGATAGGATCTTTTAGGATTTTTAGCAATCAGGTTGTTAAGATAGGATCCCTAAAGATCTCTTGAGATCTTTCAGTTAGAATTTAAAATTTAGATTTGTCTTTAGGTTTGTTAAATAATTTAGATCTCCAACCTAACTATACGCCAATGTGGCATTATGGTTTAGGTATTAGGATTTAGTACAAAGGAATAGAGCTCGAAACTTGGAATAAATAATTTAAGCACACAATTATATACGATTATATTTTTTTTTGTTTAAACTTTATTTATTTATTTATTTTGTTTTATTTTACTTTATTTTTGGTATGAGTTAAATGGGTTATGGTTTATTAGATAATTGGATTATGGGTTGAAAAAGAAGATCAATTAGTAATAATACTAACAGTAACATAATAATAATAGTAATGCTAATAAAAATTTATAAAATATAATACATACATATACTTGTATAAATGCAAATCAAAAACATATGCACTTAATATGTATGCACATATATTTATACACGTGTATAAAATAAATTAATCAATAATAATAACTAATTCTACATAAAATTAATAAAAGTAGAAATATAGTATTATTAGTTAGGGGATATTACATTATTGATTAGATTCTAATTTTTAGTGTTTATATTTCATAACAGACATATAGATCCAATAGGAGAGACATGTATCTTACCTTCCATACATGCCAAACTGTGGTTGCCAAAGATCGTAAGTATGATTGTTTCCACCTTTACTTTGAACTTGGACTGTAACAAAGTTGTTTCTTTTTACAGTGCTCCAATAGGAGAAATAGGTATCTGAATGCCTATTTTTATGTATATGTATCTATTTCAGTATACGTATTGAAACTGAATTAAATGTAAATAGGATATGAATGATGTATATTTTATGTGAATTAAAACTGAATTAATAGAATAATTGATGTATTTGTCTTGGATTTGATGTGCATTTAATGTGTATATGTATTGAAACAGAATTGGATGTTAATGATGTGCATTTGAACTAAATTGTAAGTGAATTTGATAGTAATAGCATTTGATGTGAATTGGTACTTAATCATAATATGTGTATGCATGGTGTGAAATATATGTAGAGGTTATAAAGAGTACTGCTAAAAATAAAATTATAAAAAAACAATATATGTTGTTGGTTAAAACAATAACCGACGTGAAATTTAACTTTTTACGTCAGTTAAACATATAACTGACGTTAAATTACACTTATCGCGTCGGTTAATAATTTAGATATATTAAACCTAACGTTAAATATACTATGGGGTTGTTTATTTCGCGTAAAAGGTCATAATTCATAAATGACTTAATCCCAATTACAATTACGGTGTTTGCTTTGACCGTAATTCGTAAAAGGCTTGCGCAATCTAACTATCACTCACTTGCAACCCAATTACCACTCACTTACATCCCACATACAGTTAATTTTCTGGTCATGCAAATTTGTATTATTTTTTATATTAATATTTTTTTTAATATTTAGTAATTTTAGTATTTATTTGCAATATTTAAATTTTTTAAGTCACCAAATAGTTAATTTTGTGGTCAACTTTTCTATTTACAACTTACATATTACGACAACCAAACACGTAAAACACAATACACTTTCTCACGTACAACTTTATATTAACAACCAAGCCCCGTAAAACTTACAAGTATGTAATTCATTACAACTATAAAAGAGTTTAACATTTACGACTTACGGATTACGACCAATTACAACAACCAAACAGACCCTATACGGAGCCAGTTATGTAAAGGACCGACATGAAAAGTTTGACACATAGCACAACAAAACTTTTCTGGATTGCCGCGTGACAAACCTGCAGCTTGTATCATGTCGTCTATTTAAATAACCGATGTGATAGATCTTTACTGCACGTCGCATCCAGAACCGACGTAATGTCTTTTTCGTCAGTTTTAAACCAACCCTATATCGGGTTTTTGTACTAATGTTAGATAGGATTGGGGCACAATGGATGTTGGGTCAACTTTTCTAATTGTTGCCATATCACATATAGAAACATTCATCTTTCCTCAGAAAATTAAGTTTTAAACTCATTGAAATAACTAGGTAATAAAGACTTTTTTTACCTCACATCTAATTTATGACTACTCATTTGGGTGTGACTTACTGACATTGTAGGATATGGTGTTATATTGACTTCATTAGGTGAAGTAGGATTTTAAGGTGGTCATCATGAATTTTAGAGGCGGCCTCCATCAAATGTTTGTTATATTTTCGGATAGTATAACTCCTACTACTTATAACACTGTGCGCGAAGATTTTCAAAAGCATCACCTATACTTTACTAATCGAGCCCAGACACGTTTAGTTAGTTATAGAGACTTTGCCCACAGTTTCTTCCTAAAGAAAATTGCTATAACTATGCAAGATGAGAGAATTAATGCCCAACACATGAGAAATAAAAAGATTGATGTATGTAATTACTAATATAATTTGACACACTAAATTTCTTTTTGTTAGGAGTGCAACTTGAGGATTTCCCAGGAGGTCATCCATCCTAGTACTGTTCTCGTCCAAGCATGCTTAGATAAATAATAAGAAGAAGAAGATTTATTTGTGTAAAGATAAGATACCATTAGTTATAGTTCTTGGTTGTATATATATACACATATTGGTCACATGTTTACACTGATTTAGGAGGTACAATAGGAAAACATTGACTGAGAGAAATAATAGGAAAATATTGACTGAGAGAAAGAATGAGAAATACATGGTGCATGAATCTCATGAGTCCCATGTGTTCCTATAATCATGGAGAGATTTTAGAATCTGATTGATTTCATGAGGGGTGTCTTTCACATGGATCACCTGTTGTCATTGATATCTCTAACACCCCCCCGCAAGCGAAGCGGGTTCGAAAGAACCGAGAGCTTGTTTTTCAGCATAGAAATCTTAAAGAGCTCAAAGGCTTAGTAAGGATGTCTGCTAGTTGATCTTTAGTGCTGACAAATCGAACATCCAGGACTCCATTGGCGACATAGTCCCTCACAAAATGAATATCGATCTCAACATATTTGGAGCGGGAGTGACGAATAGGATTGATCGAGAGATATGTTGCACCGAGGTTGTCACAAAGAACTATTGGGGAAGATTGTAGAATTCTAAGCTCACGAAGTAATGACTGCAACCAAACGACCTCTGCTGCAGCATTGGCCACGCCCCTATACTCTGCCTCAGTGCTAGATCGTGCCACAGTACACTACTTCTTCGAGCTCTAAGAAATGATATTTGTACCAAGAAAGACACAATAGCCACTGGTAGATTTTCGATCATCGATCGACCCTGCCCAATCTGCATCGGTGTAAGCAGTAAGCTGTATAGAAGAATTACGAGAGAGAAAAAGGCCATGTTGAATGGTAGATTTGAGGTAACGGAGGATCCGTTTTACAGCGCTCCAGTGCTCATCGATTGGAGCTTGCATGAACTGAGCGACCTTGTTCACCGAGAAGGAAATATCGGGTCTGGTAAAGCTAAAGTATTGTAGAGACCCAACAGTACTTTGATAGACAAAGGGGTCAGAGAGAGACTTGCCAACAATCTTGGATAGCTTACAGGAAGTGGCCATAGGCGAGCTAACAGGCTTGACACCATCCATCTTGAGTCGGAGAATTAAGAGAGAAATAGACCTGAGGGTGTACGATGACACTCCACGCCCAAGAAATAGTGCAGTGGGCCGAGGTCTTTTAATGAGAACTCCCGGCCTAGTTCTTGAATAAGACGAGTGACAGCCCGTGAGTCGTTACCTGTGATGATGATGTCGTCGACATAGATAAGAACCAGAAGATCTGTCCCGACCCGTCGCAGGAAGAGAGACGTGTCGGACTTGGAGCCCACAAAGCCCAATGTGACTAGATAACTGCTGAGGTGAGAAAACCAGGCCCGTGGAGCCTGTTTGAGGCCATAGATACTGCGGTGAAGCTTGTATACATGATTGGGATGAGCGGGATTGATGAACCTCGAAGGTTGTTCCATGTAGACCGTTTCAGTAAGAAAACCCTGCAAAAATGCATTATTCACATCCAACTGTCGAATAGACCATCCCTTGGAGACGGCCAGACTGCACAGTACGGACAGTGGTTGGTTTGATGACCGGACTGAATGTCTCACCATAGTCTAATCCTGATTGTTGATGAAAACCCTTGGCCACCAGGCGGGCCTTATACCTGTCAACAGAACCATCAGATTTATGTTTTAAATTGAAAACCCATTTACATCCAACCAGATTCATGGTAGGGTGGTATGGCACAAGGGACCGGGTTTTATTCTTAAGCAAGGCATTCATCTCAGTGTCCATTGCCTGGCGCCACTTGGGATCTTTAGAAGCTTGCGTGAAACATATGGGTTTGACAGGAGTGGTGGCCAAGTCAGCCATGAGACAGGTAGGCATGGGATACCGGGTGGCTAGCCAGACTTTTGGTGTTCTGGTATTATCCTATGTTCTGGTGACCATATGGTGGGTCCTGGTAGGAGGGGGACTGGGAGAGTCTGAGGATGAGGACGAGGAGAAGGACTCATCAGCGGGTGCTGGTGGAGGTGGTGGAGAAAGAGTATGTGATGGAGGTGGTAGTGGAGGAGGAGAGAGTCAATGGTAGGGCCCGCATGAGAAGAGGGGACTGGAACAATAGAATATAACAGAGGCATGGAGATGGGGATCGGTGGGGAAGGCGTGGGAGTAGGGGAAGAGAGGGAGGGCTGAGGAGAATGGAAAGGAAAGGAAGATTCGTCGAACATAACATCCCAAGAGATATAAATACGACCAGAGGGGACATGCAAACATTGATAACCTTTATGCGAAGCCGAGTAACCTAAGAAGACACATTGAGTGGGCCGAAAACTAAATTTATGAGTTTGGTATGGACGCAGATGAGGGTAGCAAGCACAACTAAAAATTCGTAAGGAAAGGTAGTCAGGTACTTTATGAAATAATTTCTGGTAGGAAGAGAGATTATGGAAGACGGGGGTGGGCATTCTATTGATGAGAAATGCGGCAATTTGGAAAGCATAGGGCTAGTAATGAAATGGAACATTTGACCGAGCCAGAAGAGTAAGGCCGGTCTCGACAAGGTGGCAGTGCTTTCTTTCTGCAGTGTCGTTTTGGGCACTAGTGTGTGGACAGGATAAGCGATGAGCGATACCCTGAGAAGACAAATAAGGTTTAAATTTGATGAACTCGCCACCACCATCAGTTTGGAGTGCTTTAATGGAACGCCCAAAAAAAATTTCTACATGAATTTTGAACTCAAGAAAAATGGAGAAAGTGTCACTTTTATTTATCAAAGGATAAAGCCAACATACTTACTGTAGTGATCTACAAAGCTAATATAATAGCGATGACCACTTACAGCGGACACAGGAGACGGACCCCATAGATCAGAGTGAATAAGCTCTAAAAGAGCAGTAGCAATCGTGGAAGATGACGAAAAAGGAAGACGGTTACTTTTTTCTTGCTGACAGGGGATGCAGAGAGGGGTACCAGCACGGTCAGGGAGGAAAGAAAGCTGATGCTGAGATAAAACACTGGAGACAAGTCTGGTGGAGGGATGACCTAGGCGCTCATGCCAGACGGAGGAAGATGCACGCTCACCGAGAAGAGCCTGGGGAGAGGCGGTGAAGTTATGATTCCCCAGGGAGAAGACATACAGACCATCCTTAAGTTGTCCCCGCAGTAAAGTTTTCCGAGTAGAGAGATCCTTAATAAAACAAGAGTCATGGTGAAATTCAAGAAGGACTTTATTATCAGCAGTAAATTGACTAACAGACAGAAGATTTTTGGTGATATCAGGAATATGTAAAAGGTTTTTCAAGACAAAGGAAGAAACAGGAGAACACAATAAAGAAGCACCATTAGCTTAGATAGGCAAACCTGTCCCGTTACCCATGCGAACTCTGTCGGGTCCTTGATATTCGGAGTGAGCCGCCAGATTCTCAATGTCAGCCGTTAGGTGATAAGTGGCTCTGGAGTCAACATACCAGTTGGGATCGACTGGACTAATCCCATAAGAGTTGAGAAGAGCAGTTGGGCTAGCCGAATCATCATAACGATTGTAGCATTGGTTAGTATAATGACCAAAATGATTGCAGATTTGGCATTGAGGTCGACCACCGGTGGACTGATGTGACGGTAAGAAGGAACGTCCATGACCACGACCGCGCTCCCTGCCTCGGCCACGTCCACAACCACGGAAAAAAGATGGAGCTGAATGGTAACTTGGAGTACGAGAAACAGTATGAACCGCAGGAGAAGGGGAGATGAGGGTTGTGGAGTCTGGTGAAGTGATAGCACGCCCACGATAAATCTCCTGGCTAAGCATGAGGCCGATAAGTTCTTCTGACAGTACGGGTCGACTCGTGTGTTGACGGAGGTGACGAACGAGTCATATTCGGTAGACAGACCACTGAGCAAGGTAGAGACGAGGTCGGAGTCGGCAACTGGATTGGCCACTGCCGCCAGATTGTCCACGATGGACTTGACAGACTGGATGTACTCTGACATAGAAGAGGTGCCCATCTTGACGATGTGCAGCTGATATTTGAGTTGCTGCACTCTAGCTCTGGAGGGTGGCGTAAAGATTCGCTCCAGATAGCACCACACATCACGAGATGTGGTGAGGCCGACGACATGAGCAATAACAGCCTCAGTGAGCGAGGAGATAAGCCAACATAAGAGCATCTGATCAAGTTTGATCGAGCGAGTGTATTCTGGATTGATAGTGGGCTGAGCATCCTTCTCGGTAGAAGGAAGGAACCGGACCGGACATGGAGAGGTTCCGTCAACGAGGCCTTCTAGATCGTGGAGCTTGAGAAGAGGAAGGAACTGGGAACGCCACAGCAGATAGTTTCCCTTGTCAAGTTTGACATTTAAAAAGTGAGTGATGTTGCGATTGGGAGTAACCATGGATGCAAGTGTTTGGATGGAGGTGAGGGAAGATGAAGAGGAAATACTCAACATGGTACAAGAGTTGCTCTGATACCAAGATAAATAATAATAAGAAGAAGAGTTATTTGTGTAAAGACAAGATACCATTAGTTATGATTCTTGGTTGTATATATATACACATATTGGTCACATGTTTACACTGATTTAGGAGGTACAATAGGAAAACATTGACTGAGAGAAATAATAGGAAAATATTGACTGAGAGAAAGAATGAGAAACACATGGTGCATGAATCCCATGAGTCCCATGTGTTCCTATAATCATGGAGAGATTTTAGGATCTGATTGATTTCATGAGGGGTGTCTTTCACATGGATCACGTGTTGTCATTGATATCTCTAACATGCTTCATCCTGGAGTTCTGATGGGATCTGATGCATTAGTACTGGTATGGTTCGCACTTGATGCGTGTTGTTGAAACAAAATACAATTACTGTATGATTTGGTACTCAAAAAAAAAAATATTCTATTGGAGGCTTCTTCTATGGGGGTGTTTATGAAGAAACTGCCTATAAACTTCAATGATCTCATAAGATTTCTCCATATGAAAATAAAATTATTGAAAATAGTCGGAGGCACTTGCTTTCCTCTCTTGCAATGATCAGTTCCATTACGGCTGAAGAGAAGAGGAGAAAACGTGTCTCTCTTTCCCGAGGACCGAAATTCTCTGCTGCCCAGCAAATCACCAGCAGTAGCATGTACCTTACTTCAGCCGCTCTTTGATGATCGATCCCTTCTTCTTAACGATTTAACCACTGCCCCATCATTTAATCAATCCACAACATCAAACCTAACAAAATAAACAAAACTATTTATAATGTATATCAGTTGCCATCTGACAAAATCTCATCAGATGGCGACCGTATTTTTAAAATTTTTTGATTTGATCCAACTTTATCAATTGTAACTCATTCCCTAAAATGTGTAATTTATAAAAAATCATGTATTTTGGAGTCCTTTGATCATCTATCTAATGACTTAAAGTTTAACAGTTTTTTAACAATATGACTTTTGCAATTATTAGATAAATAATCAACAAGATTGTAAAACACATGAATTTTGTAAATACACGTCTTAAAAAGATGAATTACAAATTGATAAGATTAGATTAAAAGAAAAAAATTTGAAAAATACTCCAAATCTGTCGCCATTTGATGAGATTTCATCAGATGCTAGCTGGCCTACATATTCCACTTATATATATCCAACTTAATGCTTAAACTAACACTTAATGACGTACACACGATCACCCAGTGTGCACATGCACATGCACATGCAGCTTGCACCCACAATTCAAGCAACCCTAGCTACAAATAAAACCACCACTAACCTCTGCTCTCTCTATCTCACACTCACACTAGTACCAGTCTTCTTCTTCACAGCAAATCACCTTCTTCTTGATTTTCTAAGATGATCCCTTATCAACCCCAGCTGCTGACAGTCGACGGCGGCCAGTGGCGGCCGAACGCCGAGCTGGCCCCAAACTGCCCGCGCTGCGACTCGTACAATACCAAATTCTGCTACTACAACAACTACAGCCTCTCTCAGCCCCGGTACTTCTGCAAGGCCTGCCGGAGGTACTGGACCAAAGGCGGGGCCCTCAGGAACGTCCCCGTTGGCGGGGGATGCCGCAAGAAGCGAAGGACAGCAGCCAAGTCTCAAAGGCAATTAGCAAACATCAATCATCATCAAACTCCTCAAAATTCTCTCCGGCCAGACCTCGTTCTTGATGGCATGTCTTCGTCTGCCTCGGACTCGTCGGCTTCTGACGCCTCGGCCGGCATTGACATGGCTGAGCTGTACGCAAAGTATTTGAATCCGGCAACAACGGATCATGAAGCAAATATGGGTGAGAAGTGTGAAGGTTTTGTGGCGGAAACCCTAGCCACTGACCAAGCAAATTTCTCAGTTGGTGATCAACTTGAGTTGGTTGATGGAGCGCGTATTGATCAATTCTTTGGTTCGAGTAATTGTACGGGTGATTTGGCAATGACTTGGCCTGGGCCTGGTGATGGGTTTGGGATTGTGGATGATTTGATTTCGTATCAGAGTGTAATGGGCGGTGAATATTGGAATAACTGTAACCAGTTCTCGAGTTTGGACGCCATGTATTCAGCTTGAGTTTAATTATTCGTTACATTCTTATTGTTCTCCTTCCTTCTTTAATACTTGCTTTTGAAAGATGTAGCACATTTGAGGGGCTGTTTGCTCTGCGTAAAAGGCCTTAATTCGTAAATGACTTACAACTCAGTTATAACTACGTCGTTTATTTGGACCGTAATTCGTAAAAGACTTACGCAACTCAACTGTCACTCACTTTCAACCCAATTACCACTCACTTACAGCTCAGCTCAGTTACAGTTAATTTTGTGATCATCCAAATTTGTATTATTTTTTTATATTAATAATAAATTTTTTTAATATTTAGTATTTTTAATATTTATTTGCAATATTCAAACTTTTAAATTACCAAATAGTTAATTTTGTGGTCAACTTTTTCACTTATGACTTATACATTACGACAACCAAACACCGTAAAATATAATACACTTTCCCACTTATAACTTTATATTACCAACCAAACACCGTAAAACTTACGTGCATGTAATTCATTTACAACTGTAAAAGACTTTACCAATTACGACTTACGAATTACGACCAATTACGACAACCAAACAGGCGGAGGCTGAGAATAGGAGGGACAGCATGTACGAACTAGTTCCCCCTTCAAGTTGTGATTGGTGTACTATATATATATATATATATATATATATATATACTGTAGTTTTTACTACTTTTCTATTTTCCATAACAATTTGATGTCTGTTCTCTTATTAGTGTTTGAACTTAAAAATATTATTTACAATTCTCATCAAAAATTTCAGAGTTTAAATGTATAGACATATTTTAATATAATATCAGAATGAATTTTCTTGTGCGCACATTTAAAAATATGAAAAAATAAATAAACTAATACACAAGCCGGAAACTAACCATAACTTGGTGTTGTATTAATTTGTTAGACAATTCATGCTCACGTACATATTTGTGTATAAAATATCCAGTTTACCGAGACAAACTTATATTAATAATGAACCATGAGGTAAAGAATTGTTAATCAAACGATAAATATTTAATCAATGCCTAACTACAAGAGATCATTGACACGTGAGCCTCACCTCTTGTGGATTGTGATTGATCCATGCTTGTAACTCTCTAATAGTTAGATATTTATAGTTAATTTATACATCAACCGGAAGGTCCAGAACTTAGCAAATTAGTACAGACAAATTTTATGCTCAAATCATCACTTCTTAGACATGTTGCAAAGGGGCATGCAATCAGCTGAACATTATCTTCCAAGTAAAAAAACGTAGTATTTTTTCTTCTATCTATTGGGAATAATAGCTAATTAACTCGTTGACCGATGCGACCGAAGTGATGAATGATGCATGTTTCTTTGATAAGAAAGAAATTAGTTAATCTCGAGTGCCTCGAAATCATCTTAGTTCGTACGTCCGGCAATGATGCTGAGATTCAGCAGTTAACGCAGCAAACGGAGCTCATGATCCAAGACAGCTTCTTCGCCCGTGATCCAAGACAATTATAATTTAATCCCATGAAGATCACACAATATATACTCTATAATTCCATCCACTCGATGATCAGCTACTCGCTTCAACCAACAAAATATCAATTATAAACGAATTCCTTCATCTCCTCTTTGTATTCTTTTTAAGGGAATTAATGGTGTCGCTACCTCAAGATTTGAATGTAATGATGGACCCTTTTTGAATGAAATGATGTACTATTATTTAGCCTTTTAGGTCTCATGTGACAACAAGGTTAAGTTTTTCAAACTTCAGTTCGGAAAAATTTCAAGCTCAAAATAGAGTTATTGAAAGTGAACCTTCTGTTTGAGAGTCAAAATAAAGTTACTGAAACTAAGATTTGGAGACCCCAAACCTTTTTTTTTTTCTTTTCATTTTGAGAATAAACCATGAGGCCGATAAAACCCCAGTGTTTCATTAAAAAGCACTTAACAAAACAACCTCAAGAATGAAAGAAGCAAAGATGTAAACATACAAAATTAATCTTTCAAAAAAAAAAAAAATACAATTCCAACAAGAGGTCACTGATAACCGAACTTCGTGACGACGTCAAAGCGTAGTCTTCAGGCGCCTAGACCTTACCGACGCTGCCGAGATCAGTCTGATCAGATGCATCATACTCTCCTCTAACACAAACTATCCATCTCCCACTAGCTATTCGTGACCCTAGGAGAGCCAATCCATAATAGTTGCGACACCTCTCCCATCCACTCCTGACCGGTTACACATACTTCTCCTCCAAAAGAAGAAACCCGTATTCATCCAACTGAACCTTTCTGGTTCGCTTTGCCTTTCTTGTTTTTAACCTTCCACTTAGAATGCTCGTTTTGGTTGGGGGGGGGGGGGGGGGGGGAACACCCCCAGTAAGTTATCAAACTCATTCTGGAAGTACCCCTGTAGCTTCCTGCCCACCTGGTTCAACAAGAACTCTTCACTCACTACACCTCCGTTAATCGCCTCGTTGAAATTAAACCCATCAAGTGAAAAGCATGAGTTGAGCACTCTTCTGAACCCAGATCAGAACGCTCATCAAAAGAGCAACCACTCTCTACTAGTGGAAAGGATGAGTAGAAACACTCTTCTGAACCCAGGTTAGAACGCTCATCAAAAGGGCAACCACTCTCTACTAGGGTTCTACAAGCATTTCCCCAATCCTCGGTGTCGTAAGCACAAGGCTGCAATAATAAACCTTATTTAATCTCTTTGGCCTGCTCAACTTCCCCTTGGGGCCACTGATGCGTGCATTACATATAGTTTTAATAATCCCAATACCCCCGACCCAATGCGAGCATCATCAAGCTTTGCAAGCACAGCATCCTTGACCCATGAATAGAATTTTTATGAATGCTAATAGGAGGCCCAATTACCCTCCGCTTAATAGGAGTGTTGAAATCTCTAATCAGATCCGGTTCCAAACTGGATCCGCATCTCTCAACATCAACTCCGCACGTGTCACCCAAAGCTACAAAGCCCACCACACAACTGTTAGAATTCAAATTATTGCCTCGATCGAAATACTACTTGATCGTACACATATTTTGTAATCTTTTTATTACACTCCTACATTTATCGTGTAATATATATGCTAATTTCCTTAACTTAAATGTCTATTTTACAGAAGATAATCATGGAGAGAAAGAGGATTAAACTAAATAAATACCAGTTAAAATCAGATTTAACTGGATCTATTTGGTAGCTGAGGATGATCCCAGATCCAGTCAATTAAAATCAGATTTTGGTGAATCAATTCGGTTAACTTAAAGATATATGAGGATATTACCACATCAAGAACAAATCAAGAATTGGGATAAATGTTCAGCTGAAGATCAGAGCAATCAGAAAGATAACACCAAATGAAAACTGGTAAAATTCGGATTTCTATAAATTCATTTTGGTTAGCTAAAGATCAACCGAGGATAACGTCAAATACAGAGTCCAAATTAAAAATACAAAGGGATAAATGGATAGAGAGAAGATCAACGGATGAGATGAAGCAATTTTGACTCGGATTCAAACTGAATATATTTTAGTATTTGAATCATAACTTTCGCTACCGAAACTCAAATCTAATGATTCAAGATGATCCAGAAAGAAGACTTAAAGGGCTACAACTCTGTTTCTAATTCTATCATTTGATAAGTATATTCAGAAATTAATATGCCAACAGACTGCAAATAAGAATTGAATATCCACATCAAATCAAGTTTAAAGATAAGGGGAGGATTCAAATTCAGAAATAGTCAGCTCCCTCTATCTTTCGACTTGTTTTCTTATCCATTTCTATGTTATAAATACCCCACACATCAGAGGCAGAGGGATGATTAAGCAGAGAGTAGAATAGATTCTTGTATAGGTTTAACCTAGGTCCTTCTTTTTTTATATAATTTTTATTTTATTTATGTAACTAAGAGGAGAGGATAGTTTCATGGAGGAATGAAAGCAAGCTTGTTGTACTAAAGGTGACACCGGTGTAAGTAAGTATTTTCATTCATTGTTATTTAAATCAAATCAAGATTTCTTTGTCTTCTTTACTCTTATTTTTGTTTGCTTTCCTCTGATGTTTTTACAATCCAAGTGAATCTGATAGCCTCGAGACTGCTTCGCCATTGCAAGTGCCCTTGATGGCCTATGGTGATGAACAACCATTCCTTTGCTAATTTAGCTTGCTCTTTTATTCGTGGTGTAGATCGAAAACGGTAAAGATACTACACACCATGCTTAATCGCTTTCAGAGACTAGGTGAGTCGTAGCGACGGATCCAAGGTATATGAGCACGAAAGAGGTAAGTAAGAATTTTTAATTTTTAGTTTAGAATTCTACTCCAAAATCAACATTCTCCTCTTCAACAACAACATCACCATCTTTTCTTTTACCATCTTCTTTACATCTTCTAACTTAAATGAGAAATCATAGAAAGATAATCTTTACTAAGTGAGTTTCTAAGTGCCATTAGGGCTTGTGCATTGGCCTCTATAGGCTTGCTATTACCAAGATAGGATTTCTTGGTAGTAGCAAGGTAAACATGCATTCCTAAGATCTATAGGTACATACTCATCTTATATTTCCACATGTCAATGTTGGAAACATCATACATAGGAGGGGTCAAGAAATCCATGAGTGTGTGTGTAAACAAATATGTGTGCAAATGCAAATAGATTGCTAACCAAGATCTTACTCCTAGGTGGTTAACTTAATATTAGAAGCGTAGGCTCTGATACCAATTGAAAGTACACTTAGAGGGGGGTGAATAGGTGTATGGCTAATCTAATGATAAATGATGCAGAATTAAAAATAAATTGCAACACACTTAGTGTAACCAAAGAGTGTAGCCGAATTCCCGGTGAAGGGCTCTGGACTATCTCCTCTAAATTTCTCTAAATAAGAGTTGAGATGCTATATGAAGTTCTCTTGGTTCAACACAAGTATGGCACACAAACAATACCAAGCATATAAGATATGAGCAATATGAATCAATGCAAGATATAAGAGAAAGAGAGTTTAGAGATAGTGGAACAATCGCAAACACCGAGATATGTTTCGAGGTTCGAGCCACTGCTCTACGTTCCCGCCTTCACACAGAAGGATTTTCACTAAATCGTCCACACAGGACTTCCCATACAGGGAACCTCCACTGAGAATTTGGTAATACAAATTAGGAGTACACAATTCCTCTCTCCAACAAACACAACCTCTAACCAAGAGGCAAGGCACAATAACAATCACCTCTACACTTAGAGGGATGGGCACTTAGCCAAACAACAATCACCTCTCATTAGAGGGGTAAGGCACTAAGCCAAACAACAACCTCAATCAACTCTACACTTAGAGGGATACCAATACAACAAAATCACCTCCGCAATCACCTCTACACAAGAGGGATACCCACAAATAAAAGAAGGTTACAACTCTTGGTGATCTCAATGACCACAAATCAATTTTCTCACCAAAAACAAGATCCTAAAAAGATAGGATAGATTTGATAGCTCAAGTGTGAGAAATCAAGGTGTTTGGAAATCAAATCACAAAGAAAAATATTTGAAAAAATAGCTAGAATAAGATAGAAATGAAGATCTAAATGATTATCCCAAATACTTTATTTTCTTTAAAATTTTCAACTCTTGAAAACAAATAAAGATAAAATCTTTTAGCTCCAAAACTCTTTTAAAAGCTTGTTGTTAAATACCTGTAAAGATGGGAAAAATTGCTCTCTAAAAACTTGTTGAAACAACTCAAGAGAAGGCATAAATATAGCCACTCAAAAATCTGCCTATTGGCAGCCAGGAAAGGGCAGAATTTCCCTTCCGGTCGACCGACCAACGGTCTTTTTTATGACCATTGTTCCTCCGGTCGACCGGGCTAAAGCCAACAGTCGACTGCCCGGTTGACAGGCCCCCACCCGAGAGTGGGGTGCTTTCAGTCGGTTGACCGCGTGGTCGACCGGCCGACTGGCTGGCCTTTGTGCACTTCCCGTGCACATCAGTCGACCGTGACGG
The DNA here is from genome assembly GCA_038442645.1 of Agave tequilana. NCBI lineage: Eukaryota > Viridiplantae > Streptophyta > Magnoliopsida > Asparagales > Asparagaceae > Agave > Agave tequilana. Next base: position 20,992 of record JAVJIF010025293.1, on the reverse strand, counting down.
TCGACTGACCACTAGTCCGGTCGACAGCAGTGTAGTCTAGCAGGTGATTTGGGTATTGAAAACTTGTCTAATTTAATACCAATTAAATCCCATAAAATCACATAAATTTCACAAAAATAAGTTTTTATTAGATCTTTGAATACCAAACATGTTTAATAAAATTTCAACACATATTACAAACTATTTGAACCATTTTTGTGATATTGAAATTTGGTCTTTAAACAAAATTCGTATTTTCCAAAACTTGAATTTTTAAAATGGAAAACCTTTTCACCAAAACTCATGTAAATACAAAAACATGATATTGAAACAATTTTGAAGCATATTGTATATGGATAGGATCCAATATACATAAAAGATATTATATCTATGTTTTTGACATGAAATCCAAAGCCGGTTAAACCTAAAACCAAAACTAATAAACTTTGAACTTTTGTATATGTGTGTGTGTGTGAACTTGAGTATATCAATACTATCTACCTTTACATAAGATCTAAACATACTAAACTAAACACAAATCGAGGTCTTCTTGTCTCCAAGTCGACTCGATCCAAACACGATCCAACGAGCTTAACTCCAACCGAGTGCTAGATACGATCTTGACGCCTGAGCTCTTGAATCTACATGTGAAAGCTCCAAAACTCTTTTGTTGAAGCTAATCACCTACTAATATCTTGGTCAATTACTAAAACTATTTAAACACAAGATTATTAGTAAACTATCACTACATGAGTTAATCATCATCAAAACTAGAGTGATGGGCCTCTGGGCCAACAATCTCCCCTTTCTGATGATGACAAAACTCATGGAGTTATATAAATGGATTAAAGTTAAGCTTCATAGAAGCTCCCCCTTAACTCATGCATAATAATAAACAATAAAGATATTCAATGTATGCATAGCACAAATAACACATATATGCATAAATGAAGAATATTTCTCCCCTGTTTGCATAAACAAAATATATGCTCTGATACCAATTGAAAAATAAACATACATATATAAATTCTCAAAATTCTTCTTCTCCTTTTTGTATAAAATAAGGAAATAAAATAAACAAGTATATAAATGACATAAACATGCGTATATAAAACTCTCCCCCTTTTTGTCAAATCATCAACAAAGGGGCATAAATAAACTAAAAAAATTTTCTCCCCCTTTTGTCAAACCAAACAAGAAGGATGTATATGCGATATACATTCATGAAGAGGAGACGTAAAGTTAACTCCCCCTGCATACATACATTAAATGAAAAAGAGATGACTAAGCCCTAATCACATAACACATAATATACATTGTATAAAAGGAGATGTGAGGTTCCCTCTACACACGTGTAATACATAGAGAAGAGAGGTCAAGCTCCTCAATATAGAAACACTTAACATGAATATATATATAGAGAAGATGTTAAGATTTCCTTGCATATAAGCAATATATATCAAAACATTATGATACCAATTGAAAAATATATCAATTTATGATAAAGGTATACATCAAAATATTTTGATACCAATTTATGATATCAATTGAAAATAAACAAAACATTTTTAAGATACGAATTGAAAGTAAATAAAATTTTAAGATACTAAAAGATACCGATTGAAACTATCTTGATACCAATTTAAAATATCTTATAAATTTTGATATCAATAGAAAATGAAACATTGTCTGTTTTTGATACCAATTGAAATATATATATTGAAAATCTTGATACCAATTGAAAGTAAAAACCAATTGAAAAATATAAACCATATTTCTTTGAAAATAACCTCATTTTACAATAAAGATACCAAATTGAGAATAATACCAATTTAATATTATTGATACCAATATTGAAAATGTTAGCATATTCCAAAATAAAGCATTTTTCATTTTAAAGAGTGGGTGTAAGATACTAATTAAAAATAAAACTCGAATTTTCTCCCCCTTAATGAAATACCAATAAAAACATTGCATAAGCTTGTATAAGATACCAATTGAAAAAAAATTAACATTAAAGAATAAATCAAGCTTAGCATAAGCATAATTGTGTTTTAAGATGTAAAGATATTGTAAATACAATCAAGTCACATATATATGTTTGAAAAAGTAAGTACCAATTGAAATTGATACTATTTGAAATTTGAAGAATGCATATATAGAAAACACAAATATGAATATACAAAAAAATATTAATTGTGATATCAATTGAATATATAATGAGGATCAAGTGTATAACTCATACTACCTTTCGTTCATGCACATGTTAAAAAGATTTTCAATTTGAGCATACAAGGCATGGTCGCCCATCCAGCCGTTAGATGGAAGGGGTTTTCAAAAAAATAAGATTTGAAAATAATTTTAACAAGTTTAAAAAACTCTTTCAAAATGAAGAAATACACAACTAGTTTTATGATAATCTTAAAAACTAGTACGAAATCCTTCAAGTAAGGAATAAAATAAGAATATATCCATGAAAATATGAAAATCACACAATCATCAACACTCAATTAACAATAAGGTTTATATAAGCTCATGGAAACAAATCATGAGTAAACATCAAACATAGAGTGTAAAAAGTCATGTAATCAACAAAATCATGGAAATAGGAATTTAACCTCAAATGAAATTTTCTTTTAAAAAAATATAAAAGAAAACAATACTAACTTCAAGGCATATATATGTTTTGTCTAACTAGAAGTATACATACATATCCCAAACACAATTGAGTCTATAATAGAATTTGCATGAAGACAAGTGACTCAAGGGTATACATGTATATCCAATAGTTTTAACAAAATTATCATATACATGAAGCTAAATACATTTTTATGAAAAACATGTTCAAAAATAGGGAATACAAGTTGAAATGTAAGAATCATCAAAACTAGGCTATACTAGTACATCTAATGGGTACAAATGAGCAATTAAGTACAAACATACAAAAATCAAATGTGGCTCATTAGTTGTACAAGTATCTACACAAGTTTTAATAAAAACTACATCTTAAACATGTAATCAAAGAATGAAGCATAAAACATAAACAAAGACCAATATGATCATTAAGTAAACCAATATGATCATTAAGTAAATGCACATGTTATAGAGTTATGATATACACATTAGTTAAACTATAGTGAGAATACAAAATATGAATCCATATGAACATGGGTGTATCTTAATTACTATACATGTAAATCATAAATCTAAATAACATGGCATTTAGCAACAATCATGAAAAATTAAAACATGCTAAAAATCAACAATATGAAAGCATGTAAATTAAATGGGAGTTAGAGATCGTTACCAAAACAAATAAGGCTAATCTCTAGGTCTCCAAACCATGGTGGTCCTCCCACCAAACTTTCCTTGAAAGTGATGCATCCAAAAGTGTCACCATATAGCTCGGAACGCATTCACCTCAAGGCACCAACACCTCTCACGTCATATGAGAGCCCACACCTACATCAAATAAAATAGTGGTGAAACTTGGTACTCATACTCTATTGGGTCCATGGGGGTTAGCACCTTTCCTAACCCAAACAAATTTATTTGTAAAATTTGAATCATTTAATCTATCATAACAAAATGTTGCAGGGTGTCCCTTACGTCCATAATGTGTACAAGTGTACACATGAGCATATATCGTGTCATGTATGTGAACATGAGAAGCATGTGTATGGTGTGCATGCATGTGAGGAGCATGTTTCTTGCGAAACATGGATTCTAACTTTGTGTGGTTCATGGCACATTGGCTCAAAGTGGAGCCAAAATAATCAACACTCTTCCTTAAAGCACATATATCATTTTCAATCATAAAAGAAAAGGTAGAGCATGCAATAGATACACTAGATGATAAAGCATGGCAAACATGTGAGTTCAAATCATTTTTCAAGGAAATATTTTTCTTGGAAACCAAATCTAATTCCTTTGAAATTAAGGCAATTTTATTTTTCAAAGTTTCATTCTCTTTTAAAGCAATATCAAGTTTTGAAGACAAAATCTCATTATTCTTTAAAACATCATTACAATCATTTTATTTTTCAAAATTTTGTTTTCATTTAAAATAAGATCAAGTTGGAATTTCAATGAGTCCCTCTCATTTGAAATCTCATCCCTCTCTTGCAAAACAATATAAAGTTTAGAAGACAAATTTTTATTTTTTTGTTTTAATCCAAAGCTTTTCTTTTTTAAAAATTTATATTTTTCAAGCAATTTTTCACATACAATGGAAAGTTCTTCATTAAATACATCAGCATCAACATAATCACCAAAAGAATTAGCACAATCATCTAGTTGGGGTGTCCGAATTTACCTCAAGGGAGTCATTCTCTTGGACTATGTAGCAAGGTTGGTCGGACTCTTCTCCACTAGATTCCTCCTCCACATATTTTGTCATTTGTAACTTGGGAGAGGTCAAAGTGTTCCACACTGCAAAAGCGGAATCACAATGAGAAATCATAGAAAAATAATCTTTATTAAGTGAGTTTCTAAGTGCCATTAGGGCTTGTGCATTGGCCTCTATAGGCTTGCTATTACCAAGATAGGATTTCTTGATAGTAGCAAGGTAAACATGCATTCCTAAGGTCTTCAGGTACATACTCATCTTATATTTTCACATGTCAATATTGGAAACAACATATATGGGAGGGGTCAAGAAATCCATGAGTGTGTGTAAACAAATATGTATGCAAATGCAAATAGATTAGCTAACCAAGATCTCACTCCTAGGTGGTTAAACCTAATATCAGGAGCGTAGGCTCTGATTCCAATTAAAAGTACACCTAGAGGGGGGTGAATATGTGTATGGCTAATCTAATGACAAATGATACGGAATTAAAAATAAATTACAATACACTTAGCATAACCAAAGAGTGTAGCCGAATTCTCGGTGAAGGGCTCTGGACTATCTCCTCTAAATTCCTCTAAATAAGGGTTGAGGTGCTATATGAAGCTCTCTTAGTTCAACACAAGTATGGCACACAAACAATGCCAAGAATATAAGATATGAGCAAAATGAATCAATGCAAGTATGAGAGAGAGAGAGTTTAAGATAGTGGATCAATCACAAACACTGAGATATATTTCGAGGTTCGAGCCACTGCTCTACGTCCCCACCTTCATACAGAAGGATTTTCACTAAATCGTCCACACAGGACTTCCCCCACAGGGAATCTCTACTAAGGATTTGGGTAATACAAATTAGGAGTGCACAACTCCTCTCTCCAACAAACACAACATCTACACAAGAGGTAAGGCACAACAACAATCACCTCTACACTTAGAAGGATGGGCATTTAGCCAAATAACAATCACCTCTCACTAGAGGGGTAAGGCACTAAGCCAAACAATAACCTTAATCACCTCTACACTTAGAGGGGTACCAACACAACCAAATCACCTCCATATCACCTCTACACAAGAGGGATACCCACAAATAAAAGAAGGTTACAACTCTTGGTGATCTCAAAGACCACAGACCAATTTCTCACCAAAAACAAGATCCTAAAAGATAGGATGGGTTTGATAGCTCAAGTGTGAGAAATCAAGGTGTTTGAAAATCAAATCACAAAGAAAAATACTTGAAAAAATAACTAAAATAAGATAGAAATGAAGATCTAAACTAATATCCTAAATACTCTATTTTTCTTTAAATTTTCCAACCCTTGAAAACAAATAAAGATAAAATCTTTTAGCTCAAAAATTCTTTTAAAAACTTTCTGTTAAACACCTATAAAGATGGAAAAAATTGCTCTCTAAAAACTTGTTGAAAACAACTCAAGAGAAGGCATATATATAGCCTCTCAAAAATCTACCTGTTGGCAGCCAGGAAAGGGTAGAATTGCCCTTCCGGTCGACCGCGCCGGTCGATCAGCCAACGGTCATTTTTATGACCATTGTGCCTCCGGTCGACCGCCCGGTTGACCGGGCCAAAGCCAACGGTCGACTGCCCAGTCGACTGGCCCCCACCTGAGAGTGGGGTGCTTTCAGTCGGTCGACCGTGCGGTCGACCGACCGACTGGCTGGTCTTTGTGCACGTCCCTTGCACATCGGTCGACCGTGACGGTCGACCGACCACTGTTTCGGTCGACCGTCCGGTCGACCGCCAGTGCAGTCTGGCAGGGGATTTGGGTATTGAAAAATTGTCTAATTTAATACCAATTAAATCCTATAAAATCACACAAATTTCACAAAAATAAGTTCTTATTAGATCTTTGAATAGCAAATATGTGTGACTAAAAATCAACACATATTACAAACTATTTGAACTATTTTTGTGATATTGAAATTTGGCCTTTAAACAAAATTCGTATTTTTCAAAACTTGGATTTTTGAAATGGAAAACCGTCTTCACCAAAACTCATGTAAATACAAAAACATGATATTTAAATAACCTTGAAGCATATTGTATATGAATATAATCTAATATATATATAAAAGATATTATATCTATGTTTTTGATATGAAATCCAAAACTGGTTAAACCAAAACCAATAAACTTTAAATTTGTGTGTGTATGAACTTGATCATATCAGTACTATCTACCTTTACACAAGATCTAAACATAATAAACTAAATACAAACCGAGGTCTTCTTATATCTAAGTCGACTCGATCCAAACACGATCCAACAAGCTTGACTCCAACCGAGTGCTAGATACAATCTTGACGCCCGAGCTCTTGAATCTACATGTAAAATCTCCAAACTCCTTTATGAAGTTAATCACCTACTAATATCTTGGTCAATCACTGAAACTATTTAAACACAAGATTATTAGTAAACTATAACTACATGAGTTAATCATCATCAAAACTAGAGTGATGGGCCTCTGGGCCAACATGACTCCCTTGAGCTAACTTCAAACACTCATCTAGATGATTGTGCCAGCTCTTCCAATGATCATGATAGTAGTATGGATGTCCATGCTTTGAATAAAGAGCTTTCGAGTTTTGTGAAAACTTGCTTTCAAATTACAAGGTTTGAAATGTAAGAGTTTTGATTTAAAAAAAAGAAAATAAGATGTTGTTTAAAAAAACTCGATTTGGTTTTAAAGAGAAGGTTGAGATTTCAAATGAAAGTGATTCATTAAAACTCATTTGACCTTGTTTTACATGAAAATAAATTTTTGAAAAACAAAAATGACTTGGATGATGTTTTAAAGAAAAATGAGATTTGTTTTCAAAACTGATTTTATTTTACTTTGAAAAAAAAATTATTTTGATTTCTAGAGAATTGGACTGCATTTCTTTAGAAAATATTTCTTTAAAAAATGATTTTACTTCTCATTCTTGTCATGCTTTTATTGTTTTACCTCCTAGTGATAAGAATTTTATTTCTCTTACATGTTCAACATCTTCTTCAAGTATTGATATTAATATTTGTATTTTAAAGAAGAGTGTAGATTATTTGGGTTCCACTTTGAGCCAATATCCCATGAATCACAAGAGTTTGGAATCCATGTTTCGCAAGAAACATACTCCACATATGCATGCATACCCTTCACGGAATTATTTTTCATTGATTTTGCAAAGGGGAAAACTTACAAAAAAAGTATCGAGGAGCTAAATTACAAGTAATTCTTTATAGTAAGAAGATTACAGGTAGATCTCCTCTGAGATTTCTGTGGAAGTGTGCCAGTAGGAATCTGATCAGCACGCGATCACTTTATTCGTTTGACGATGCGATCAATCAGACAATCGGACTGCCGCCTGATGGGATTCTCTTCTCACCTGATTCGGGGAATTGGAGAACAGAAGGTCAGTAGAGCCCTCTTGTTACTTCTCGAGCTGCCTCCGCTTGGGGAATTCCTTCTCGCCTGGTTCCGAAAATTCCTTAAGAAGGAGGAAGATCTTAGGGTATTAGCACCCTGAGTTTATCCTTGAGGATTAGAGAAGTAATTCTCTGTGTTCTTGGAAGCGAGAGAGTAGATTTTCGGTCTCCTCTCATCCTTAGCCGTTTCTCCTCTCTTTTTTTAGCCTCTTCTCTGTATGCCTCTGGTTGGCTATTTATAAGGAGGAATAGGGGTATAATTGCCCTGAAAATCTAGAAACAGATTGAGTCAATCTGTTTTACATCTGAAAAGTAGCCTTGCCGCGAGGCTAGAGACAGCTTTCGTGAATCTAGAAATAGCAAGTAGCGCTGATCTCTTGATCCGCTTTGCTAAATGAGGGATACTCCCTTGATTCTTTCCAAATAATTGAAAGATCTCCCCTGATCTTCTCACCTGATTGGGAGAGTCAAAAGATTATGGCAAGCAACTGTAAATTTGATCTCAATTAGATTTTATCTCATCTGGGGATTTGATCGGTCAAAGGTGACCATAAAAGACCCACAATGGAGTCGTGGCGTTGAGCTCATGGCGGAGCTGGGAGAAGTGTCTGGCGAAGTTAAAAGAAAGCTCTTCAACGGAGCTGGGTAAGACTTATGGCGAAGCTACCAGTCAGCCTTTCGCGTAGCTGCGTGGGGCTTCGAGCAAAGTTAACTTTTTGCGGAGTTAACTGAGCATCTCCAGGCGAAGCTGTAAGTTAGCTCGCAGCGAGGCTATGAAGGAGCTTCCTGCGATGCTAAGCAACTTTGATTTCTTATGCGAGACTTATCTCGTGGGCTCGTGCGAGACTAAGTGTTGAGCTAACTTAGTGTCCCTGGACCTGCTTGGGCCTTCTCACGGGATTTTAAGGATGACCTCGGCTTACTGTCTGCTTCACTGGATCAGTAGAGTCTAAGTTACTGATTCGTCCCCTTTGAGATGTGTGAAGAACTGGCCGTCGGCTTGTCTGCCACTTGTCTTTTATAGATGTCAGTAAGTTAGACATTGTTCAGGCCAGTTAGAAATCTTGTCTTTTTTAGAATGTCAACAAGACCCCCTTCAAAGTTTTCATAAGTCTGCAATGGATAGTTCAGACTCCAAAATATTTTAAACTGCTTTGATTGATGGTATGTAAAATACGAACGTCGCCATAGTGATTGAGTTCAGCTTTGCTTTCAACCTGCTTTCGGATTGGAATAAGTTCGCGAAGGAATCGTGTAGATTCGCAGTTCTGGGTAGCTTCGCGTTTGGGTAACTTCGCGTCTGGATAGCTTCGCGTTCGAGCCTCTCGGAGTAGATTCGTCTTAAATCGGGATTGGAACAACATTTCTTCCTCATGGCTAACCGCCTTTTGCAAGTAACGAGAGGGTTTGCTCCCTTTTCTGAGGTTAGAATAACTTCTCTTGCATTTAATCGAGGGAGATTATTCCCTTTTCTGAAGTTCAATTAACTTCATGCGCATTCCAAAGGGAGACTATTCCTTTTCTTAAGGCAAGCACTTGCACGCCTTAAATTCGCCTGCGCCTCCAATTTGTCAGGCCATGAGGCCTATAAACTCATAGTCCTTCATAGAGAACTATACTTTTCTCCTTATGGAAAGTGTGTATATGACCTCTCCTTATTGCCCAGGAAAGGAGATTCAGATCCCTGAAACAGTGGGGATGCCCACTCAATTAAGAACTGGTGAGCCTCAGCCGTCCGGTGATTATCAGGGAGTTCATCTCCTTTAGCTTTACCAGTCATCTTAGGGATTAAATTCTCTTGATCATTGCATTTGGCTGACTTTCAGATCAGCTTCTCGATGAAGCTAGTATTCTCGCTCTTTTCATACAGGGTCGCTGCCTTAATCTGTCAAGTCTGCTCGTTAAATTTGCCATGCAGCCAAGGCTTAGGACTTGGCTTTTGCTGAGCTAGTCTATCATCACTGTGCAAGTAAGGCTATCCTCTGCTTAATTGAAATCTATCTTTAGGGCACAACTAGATTGGATATGAATTACTTCGCCTAAAGAATTTGACTTAACATTCCATCTTTGCATTTTTCTTTTGATTTAACGCTAACTCATTTTCAGTTTGCATTACAGTGAACTATGTTCGCCAGTCTTTTGTCTTGATGAAAGAGACCAAAAATTTTCCCCCTGATCTTAAAGTTGAAACTTTGATCATAAGCATGAGAAACATACTGAAACAGCTGATGCGTGTTCTTAGAAGAGCTTGGCAGTCGCTTATCCGAGATGATTCACTTCGAAAAGGGGCCGGTAATTGCTTATCCGAGATGATCCACTTTGAAAAGGCGGACGTCACCTGTAAGGTCTTGGATCCTTTTATTTAAGGAAGATCTAACTTTCTGGTGGCAACCAGTCCCTTGACAATTTTGATTACGGAAGATCCAACTTCCTTAGCTAATTTTGATCAAAGAAGATCCCGCTTCTTGATGGTACAATCTGCCATTAAGTGAAGGATTACGGCCTTGTGCAGGAGGAAGACCTTCCATGTCCAGTTGTGATGGTTCATCATCCCGAAAATAGATAGGATAATTTGTCTGCTTTTAGAACAATGATTCTGTTGTATGAAAGACAATCTTGATGTAGTATCAATGTATCTTCCCTTTTGAATCAATAAAATGTTTATTTTCTGCTTGTCTACTTTGTTTCCCTCCTCTTCCTTTTGAATTTTGAAGGCAATTGGAATGGACCAGCGGAGGAAAGAAAAGTTCTTAGCGGAGCTAAACTTCCTGCGAAGTTAAAGACAGAATCCCAGCTAAATCATGAACGAGCTTCCCGCGAAGCTAGCATGAATTTTCTGTGAATTAGAGTCGTGCTTTTAGCAGAGTTAAGGTTCATCTTTCAGCGAAGTTACTCAAACGTCGCACGAGGTCAACACTAAACTCCAGCGAAGTTGGCCCTTAGCAAAGCTGATAGTTTGGCGTCTCGGGAAAGCGCTTAGGCGCCGTTTCAAATTATTTAAAATGGCCGCCTGCACTCCTCTCGAGGAGGCAAAATTTAGGCAATTATCAGCCTATAAAAGCCCGATTGGGCTGACAGAGAAAGAATTACTTCTCTTTTAATTTTCAGAGAACACAAATCTCTTCTTCTTCTTCTTCTTCATTTGATACTTTAAGAATTTTTCAGCTCTTCCATGGCCCCCAAAAGACGAGCAGGTAAAGAGGCAGCGACCTCTGCGACGGAGGGGCGTCCTCCTCCTTCGTCATTGAGCGCCCCATTGCGGGTAGGGATTTTTTCCTTTTACTCAGAGATTTTCATCTCTTGATGAATCTAGAACGATTCATTGTGATACATGATCTCAGGGAGTTCAACTCCCTTAATTTTCTTTGCCAAATTTTAAGGGATTTAATTCCCCTTAATTTCTCAACTGAAAATTTAGGAACCGAATAGTTTCTTCTCCAAGCTTCTGTGCGAAGCTAACTCTTAGGCGGTTCACATTCTGTCGAATAATAGGATGCGAAGCTAGCCTTCAAAGCGCAGCTAGAAAAGGACTTTAAAGCCCTTAAAATGATTTTAGGCAGCAGTGCCCTTCTGGCAAAGTTAGCCCTTGGGGCTTCTTCGCGTTCTGTTATACAAGGCCAAGCTTCCAGAGCGAAGCTAACACTTAGATGTTTTCTGCATTCTGCCTTCATGCGGAGTGCGGAGCCAAGCTGCAGTTGCGAAGCTGAGCTTCGTCTCGCTTTGCTTGGGGAGCGAAGCTATGCCTTAGCAAAATTATTTTTCTTGCCTTAGCTTTCTTCAGTAAATGAACTAATATAGTTTCTCCTTGTTTTTTCAGTGCACTATACTCCTGGTCCTCTGAACAGTCTCTTTGGAATAGCCAGGGGGCTGGACGGCAATGTTAGCCTGCAGTTCCAAGGGCAGGCTTCACTATTCAGTGAGCGGAGTACTCCCGTCGGAATACCCTTGTATACGCTGAAGATCAGCGTACTATGAGGAGCATCTTAACTACTGCTCCCCTTGAGGATTCTAACCGAAAAATCTATCAGAAGCCCAGCTTCATGTTTGGGGATGCAGCACCAGATACTGATCATCAGCTACTAGCCGGAGAGGGCAGTGGATCTTCAATCTAGATGGCGAGAAGTATTATCTCCCGTCAAGCAAACATCATTTTCCACTGTCTTTCTTCCAATACGTGACGAGGGCTCGAAAGATGCAGTGACCAGTGACTCGAACTACCAACTCCGTTCACGTGGGGAAATTGATAGCTTCGCCTCCTGGTTATACAAGGGCGGGTCCTTCTCACTGCATATTCGGTCTCCACCCTGGGAACGTTCTTTCGGACATCCTAGTGGGAGAAAATCCCGCAATGGCTCAAACTTTTGGAAATCAGTTCTTCAAGGCTCATGGCAATTATCCAGCCACTGATTTCAGGACCCCTGCGTGGATTCACCCTCCAAGGCCTGGTGAGAGACCTGACCTTATATGTCTTATCGCATTTTGAGGAGGATCTGGAGAGACTGGGATTCTACGAGGCCGTCAGAACAACCTGTTACGGCATCCAGATAAGTAGCGAACTTTTATGCCATCTTTGAGTTATACTGTCCAGCTACAGGGACTTTCTTCATCCCTGTAGGTGAATTGGGCATGGCTTTACACGAGATGTAGGAAATCTCTGCTTTGCCCTTGGGATCTCTCCTATATGAAGAATATTTCCAGTTTTAAGGCGAAATTGGTACTTTTGAAGAAGCAGGAGCCTGCTTTATTTGAGACTTACTGGGAGTTGATGTGCCACCTCTACATTTGCTCGAGTACGCATGGGAGTCATAAGGGAGCTTCATGCAGTTCGAAGAGTTAGGGGAATTATTTGTTCCATAACCTGAAAGATGCTCCTGAGGCAGCTCACTGCGGGTTGCAGATGAGGACATTTTTTGAAGGATGCAGGAACACTCCTAAGGGGACATGATTTGGAAGAGGATGATGGACCTTACGAGAAAGGTGATATTCTCTAGAGTTTCCATCATTAGGCTCATCACCGATGTCTCAGATGGCACTTTTGGCCAGTTTTTTATCGGTTTGGCTGAAGAGATGTGTGGTGCCCTCTCCCTCCAGCGACGTCATCCTTCCAACTGTCTTATTGCTAGCCGTTCGTTTAGTTCACAGTCGTTCTCTTGGACTTTTTCCAGCAATGGTGTGTTGTATTTAGCGAGGCCTTTGTGCATTAACGGAGGCTTTCTGTAGGCCACCAACGACGAAGAGGGGCAAAGGCATTATCCTGCCTCGCGATGGACCAAACCCTAGGATCAGTTTGCCATACACCTATCTGATGGGATTGTTCGCCTTCACTGCCCTTCCATTATCCAAGCCTGAGAGGAGCCCCCAAAAGGTGTCCGAATGGCGCTTCTCTGTCGATTTGAGGGATGTTCATGGTTGTTGACTTACGTGGCCGCAGTTCGCAAGTTGCTGCACCGGTATGATGTTTACAGCCTTTTCCACTGCTTTCCCTACATTCGCGATGCGGGCTACGATGAAGAATTCAAGGATGTAGGAGATGGGCAGACGTCGCTGAGCCGGGGAGTCTTCGAATGGCTGGTTAGCATTCGGCCATCCCATCGGTGTACAGGAGCGGGGATACCTGCTACTTGAAACCCTACGTCCCGAGTTGGTTTGCTCGTCAGTTTGGGTATGACCAACTGTACGTAGGTAACCCGAACACCAGCCTGGCCTTTATGGGGAGCCTCATTGATGATGCTCGTGCCTGGCGGTTCTATATCGCTGGCTGTACTGAGACGCGGCTGTGCATGCCGCTGAGGACTCTGAATCTTCAGACGACTTTGAGGTTCTGTCAGTGGTACAGAACTTCGAACTCCACACCAATCGGGTTTTCTATTAACTCATTTGGTGTGAAATTGATCTCTCAGCGGCTAAAGCAGAAGGTCACTGAGAAAGGTGAGGGCAGGAGGGTCCGTGTGCCAGGCCTCGGGGAATTCATCGCCACTGCTGATAGTGAGGCTCGGACACAGAGAGTCCCCACTTTGAGGGAGATGCAAGTGCTGAGGTTCAATCTGATGCTCCTGGAGGGGTAGGCATGGCCCCCATGGAACATGTAGAGGTAGAAAAAGTAGAGGAAGAAGATCCCGACGTCCACTTCAAACGAAAGCGACAAGATGGATCTCGCAGGAAGAGGGTAGTGAAGAAGCCTCGTCGCTACACTCCTACCATTATTGCAGAGGGTGAGTCAACGTGACGCCCTCCTCCTCCTGCTCCATTAGTCATTAAGCTGTCGGCTCTGAGGCAGACCGTTGGTAAAGCTGTTCATGACTTGAGTAAGATTAGCTCTGTTCTTGCAACATATACTTATATATTTTTTTACAGCTCATTGTTTATTCTATGATTCAGGAACTGAGATGACAAGAGACCCGAGAGCCGAGGTTGTGGAGAACAGGGAGATTACTATGATCCCCTGTTAACTTATAAGGAAGGTGACGAGGCTAGCTACTTCGTCATCTTAGAAGACTCTGGAGGTGATGCGGCCGACATGGGTCCTTCGAGTGCTAGGACCTCAAAGGAAGTACCATGACCTCCAGCTCTTTAGGATGGACCACAGAGGGTTCGGCGAGTGAGGTGGGCCGGCCATCCGTATTGACTCTGCCAAAGATTTTCCTATGGAGCCTGAGGGCACTGATACCGCCGTCGAGGAAGTTTGGAGAGAAACTGTGGTTAAGGCGGTTGAGGCGATATCATCTTTTGGTAATGTCTTGACCTTTTGTAAGTAATTCTCTCATGATATTGATTATACCTTGCTTAAACAAAGTCTTGCTACAGGTGTTCCACTTTTGGGTGCATCGACTTTAAGAGAGCCAACCAATCTTTCTGAGAGAATCAGGGGTGAAGCAAGTACTTCGACCGCGGCGGACGCTGCTGAGTTGGATGTCTTGTATCACAGCCTGCCCACTTATCAACTTGAACCGGCAAGTGGCCTTAAAGAGACCGAGGGGACAGTGGTCACGGAACCAATCTCACTTCCAACTACCTCAGTAAGTGAAATGCCAGTGATTTCTCCAGCACTGTCTATCCTACCAACTGCGGAGCTGAAAGTAATTGCCAGTCCTAATTCTCCAACACTGGTTTATTGAGCCAGCTCTCCCGGAAGTAGTCACCAGCCCTACGTCGATTTGTGGCTAGTGTACTGGTCTCAATGAGGACTCCTCCGAGATCACCGACGACCCCTCATATTTCTCCAGTCAGTGCTCCTGCCATTTCCTCTACGTGTATGTTAGTGAAACCGTGGAAGCTTTGCCTTTAGGGGCCACTTGTTCACTAGGAGTAGTTGAAGCTGAGAATGAATTTGTGGCTGAGCTAGTCGATAGCTTTTATAAGGGCTTGAAGCGATCCATTACTTTGGTCTTGAAGGGCTCGACTACTTAGTTCTCTTTGCTTTGAAGGTGGTCCTCTCTCAAAGTATTGACAGCATTTGAGGCTTCAGAGGGGATGACCAGGCCGCCACATTGGAGCTTCTGGTGGATAGGCGCCGTCTCAGCCATTCAGATTTGGAGTCCTCAGTTATGAACAGCTTGCACACCTCGCTGCTCAAATGCATGAAGCTCATCTTGCCGCTCAAGAAGCAGCTAAGGCAATTTCTTCCGACTTGAAATCCTTGGAGATAAGGAAAGTAGAACTTGGGGACGCCATAGATGCTCCTAACAGTTCTCTTCTCGACGCTGAGGATAAGATTGAAAAGGTCAATGAAATGATCAAGAAAGCCAATCTTTTTCTATCCAAGGCCGAACTGGTGTGTCTTGAGGAGATTGCTCGGTTAGAGCAGCTTAAGGCCCAGAATGACGAAGTCCTGCAACAGGAGCTAGCACAGAGGGCAGCTTTAGTTGAAATTGAGGCTCGCCTGTCCCAGACAGCGAGTTTTAATGAGGCCGAGTTGAGGTCGCAGGCACTTATCAGGGCTGCTGAGGAGAGGAAGAATAGGTTGGCCACTCTTGAAAATAGATTAAGTCCTACGAAGCACCCTTGTAGCTTGTAATCCGTGTATCCATGTATCCCTCTTTTGGAATCAATAAAAAGTAATTTTATACGACTCCCCTGTTGCATTTCCAACTTGTTTTATCTTCTGAATTTTCAATTCTTACTTACTTCAAGTTGTATTACAATCCTCAAAAGGAACGGAATAACGGTATAACTAACCTAATCAGTGGTGATAAACTGATAGGGTTAGTTACACATTTGAGAAATGATTTGACAAAGAAATAGTCCCTATTGGACTGAAAGATGAGATTGGATATCCATTGATTCAGAGGTGACAAACTAGACTAACTGATTAGGGCTTACCAAACTCGGGGTGTTTACTGTTCAGAGGTGACGAACTGGACATAACAGTAAGCAAAAAGGGAGACTTGGCTATCTGTCGGTTCAGAGGTGATGAACTGAACATGACCGATTGAGAAGCCACCAAGCTCGAAATTTTGTCATTCAGAGGTGACGAACTGGACATGATGACAAAGAAATAGTCCCTACTAGACTGAAAGATGAGACTTGGCTAACTGTCGGTTCAGAGGTAACATGACATAACCGATTGAGAAGCCACCAAGCTCGAAATTTTGTCATTCAGAGGTGACAAACTAGATATGATGACAAAGAAATAGTCCCTACTGGACTGAAAGATGAGATTTGGTTATCTGTCGGTTCAGAGGTAATATGGACATAACCGATTGAGAAGCCACCAAGCTCGAAATTTTGTCATTCAGAGTGACGAACTGGACATGATGACAAAGAAAAATCCCTACTGGACTGAAAGATGAGACTTGGCTATCTGTCGGTTTAGAGGTAACATGGACATAACCGATTGAGAAGCACCAAGCTCGAAATTTTATCATTCAGAGGTGACGAATGGACATGATGACAAAAAAATAATCCCTACTGGACTGAAAGATGAGACTTGGCAATCTGTCGGTTCAGAGGTAACATGGACATAACCGATTGAGAAGCCACGAAGCTCGAAATTTGTCATTCAGAGGTGACGAACTGGACATGATGACAAAGAAGTAGCTTATAGAATTCTTACTACATGTGGATAAAAAAAAACAAATATTATTATATGTGGACAAAAAAAACAAATGTAGCAACAAAATTAGCTTATAGAATTTTTACTTTTGGCTTTGTTGAGAGTTACCCGAGACGCGGAAGAGTCATCGCCGTCACCCTTAGCTTGGACATTGTAAGATCCCTAGTTAGAAATACCGTATTTTTTTATTTTCCTAAAGTATTTATTTTGATTTACTGATTATTTTTTTAATCAACTTAATATATTATTTTCTTTCTTGTGATTATTATTATTAAAAATGGAAAATATTTTTAAGATAATAAATGGTATTTTAGCTTTAAATATTATTACCAATATTAATTATCGATATTTTTAGTTACTTATTACTATTATTTTTATATTTACCATTATTATTATTAATTGTTATTTAATTATTATTCCCATTATTTCATTAAGGTTATTATTCATTTTTATTAGTGGGGTAGTTATTATTATTATTATTCCAATATGATTATTATTTATTGTTATACTATTAGTGTTATCTTTATTTTTATTGTCGGTATTTATTAATTATTATTAGTGTTAATATTATATTCTTTATTTATTTTTAATATTAGTACAAGTATTAGTGGTAGTAGTAATTGTTATTATTATTTTTATTATTATTATTATTATTATTATAGATTGATATTATTATTGTAATTAGTATTGCTAATTATTGTTTGTGTTAGTATTACTTATTTATTTTAATATTAGTATTATTATTATTTTTATTAGTGTTTTATTAGCATTACTATTATTGCATTTCATATCCTTATTTATGCAACCCATTAGTAAAGCCCATACCCTCAAATCCATTATCTAATCCATACCCACTTCTATTTCATTGATTCCTAATCCTACCCGTTAACCCAATACCCTATATCTCATAACCATTAGTCTATTCCTTGATCCATACCCACATCTATTAGTTACCTCTCGCCCATACCCAATAGCAAGCCCACTAACCAATTAGAACCATACCCTCAAACCCACAACCCATTATACTTTATATATATAAACCTTCTCATAATTATTCTTAACCTAATCTAATCCTTCCCCTTATCACAGCCGCCCTCTCCATGATCCTCCCCCTCAACCGGAATCCTCATATGGCCGGCATCCTTGGCCTCCTTCATGGCCGGTCACCCCTTGGCCGAACTCAACCATGACCATGTACCACCAAACCCTGTGTGAGATCCTCCCAACTTGCTCTCTCCACGGCAGCACCCCCATGCAATCCCTGTCCTTGGTGGTGCATCCACCGCCCTGCCGAGCCCGCGCCGGAGTGCCGTCGGAGCGCCATGGAAGCATCCGCAATCCCCTACATCTCCATCTCCTTCTCTTCTTCTAGCCGCTGCCACCACAACACGACAGCAGCCAGCGCAACCAGCAACCAGCGTAACTCTCCGGCGAGACCCCGGCAACATCCCCTTGCAGCCGGATCCTCTTTCCCCTTCTCAAGCTCTTCTCTGGTGCGCACAGCCACAGCAGCAGCATCCAGCGCCTCCAGGCCACTACCTTCTCCCTCCTTGCTCCGTAGTCGGACATCCGCGGCAGCCCCCAACTTCCCTCCTTACCGTCTGCAGCCGCTGCAACTCCAGAACCATTGTCGCCGCAACCACAGTCTGAGCACAGCAACCCAAAGCCCAGGCCGCATCCCTTCCATTGGCCGTGAGCTTCTCCCCCATGGGTACATGCTTCCTTTCTCTCTCTTTACATGTTTTATTTCCTTTGTAAATGTGAGTGTATTAATTCTTATGTGTTTGGTTGTGTGTGGGAGACATCTTACTCCTCCGAGCCGTTTTTCGGCTCTCCGTGGATCGCCGTGGATCACCGTAAGCGGGCGCAAACGCACCCACGCCCTTCACGGCGAGATACTCTATCCAACGACACTCTCCGCGGCCCGGACGCCTCCGTCGGTGCGCCGCAAATCGGCTCGAGGTTAGTTTTATATTTATTTGTGTAGGGGCATTTTGTGTAATAATGTGAAAGTTATTAAATGTGTAAGGGTATAATTGTAATAATTGGGAAGTTGATTAAAATGTGTGTTGGTGTGCGTGAGTGGTGATATGCATGCATGTGTATGCATGATGTATATGCATGGATGGGTGTTGTCCATTAATGTTTGAATGCATGTATATACTTTTATATGTATGTATGTTTACATGGGTAGTGTTGTAATTATTTGTAACTATTTATATGTGTGCATGGACTACATAATGCTTGCATTGGTGGTATTGTAATTATTTGTAAGTATTATTATGTGTGCATGGACTTGAATGTATGCATGATTTTGTGTGTGATGCGTGAGCATGGTTGAGTAGGTATTTATTAATTTGGATATGTATGCATTAAATAGAATGTGTATAGTATATGTGTAATTATGTATTAGCATATATGTAAGTATATAGTATGTATGCATGTGTATACTGGTATACGTATATATGCGGGGGTGCACGTATGTGCATGCGTGTATATTGTAGAGTGTATACGTGTACGAGGGTATGTTTGTGTGAGTTCATGTGTTTTGGTTACGTGCTACAGTGTTTCGGACCCGTCGGTGAGATCCGGACAGTTGCAGGAGACCCAGATCCGGTCCGGATTCGTGCTCGTTGTGGACCCGATACAATGGTGATTCAAAGACCGATCCATGGGACGATCCGTCGATCAGTACTAGTTCGTGCAGTGAAGACCAGATGGCGATTCGGTTTGAAAACTGCGTCATTTCATGTGAGTGTTCGTTCTTGTGCATTTCCTTATTTACCGTTGTTGGTATGCGTTTACATGTTACACTTATCATTTCATGTGACCTTCTGTTATATTTTATCAGTTTGATTTCTTGTACCACTTCATGAGGCATTTATGATTGTTCACTTTATTTACATAGTTGATAGGAACTTGTATCAGCGTCATTTCATGTGTTGGTAGATCACCGATATTGGCTTAGGCCTAGCATGGATACCCTGGACTGTGACTTGATTTGATCTACTATCAGTTGAACTACGTTATATTTGAGGTTAGAGGACATATATTAGGCACAGTGTTTATTGGCAGTTGTTGGTGATTATCCCGACTAGAATTCCCGTGGATATCGAGGAAGTGTTAGATATGACATTGCTTTACCAATATACTGATTTGCTGAAACTTGGACTGGCATTGACTTAGTTAGAGTTGGAGTTGACCTATGATATATTTATATTGGATCTTGATCAGTTTATAGAGGAGTTTGATCTTGTTGGATTGTCATTATGTATGTGTATAGCTTACCCTTGAAATAGATATGTAACATGATCTTGGTTTTAGATTATTAAACCAAAGACTTTCGGATTTACCTTAATTATATTGATTGAGTACTGATGATCTTACCGACGTTAGATACTTGATACAAAGATGATCATGATTTCTTATTGATTGAGGACGTTACCCTCTTTAGCTATGAACTTGATTATAGTTGGATGAATATGGTTTTGAGGATGTTTTCATTCCTTACTTGTGATCTCGGTGTCTGTTATATTAGTTGATTTTGAGGATACCAATAGACTGCTATTTATTGCTGTTACTCAGTGATAGGGATAGAATTATTATGAGAGTGAATTCATCGATATCGGTGATATTATATATTCAGAGTTTGATAGCTTTTACTATTTGATCTCTATTATTGGTGACTTGAGGATCAGTGTCTAGACTATTACTGAAATTATTCATGTTACTGAAAATTACTGGGAAAAGATTGTTTGACCGTAACACCCTGTACAGTCCTATTGTTCATCATATACACGTTACTGTTACTGTTCACTGTTACTGATATTGTTCACCGTGTATACGATTACTGATTGACTGTTACTGTACTGTTATCGTTATTGTCACCGCATCATCCCAGTGTTATAAGTAACATGAGTATTGATTGTTTTTACTGGATTAAATAATAAAGTATTGAACAACTTACACCGGATTGGGAAAATTGATAGAGGAGATAGCGTTTTGTATTTTGGGTGGAACCTAGATACAGGTTGCAAGCCGACTGAGAGTTCTACTACAGGGTTCCTGGGAGATGACTGACATCCCATCTGTACTGTTATTGTTCCACTGTTTTCACAGTGAGATTACTGTTACTGAGTACCTAGCGGTACGGTCTGGTTCAGCGCCAGGAAACTGAGGCCGTGGTCCCGG